>QKWP01002678.1:0-18276 GCA_003550325.1 Gigaspora rosea | reverse complement strand
TTCGTCATAGGTTTCGTCATTTCGTCATAGGTTTCGTCAATTCGTCATAGGTTTCGTCAATCGTCAGGGGTTTCGTCAATCGTCAATTCGTCAATCAGAAATTACCTGACGAATGGTTTCGTCATTCGTCAATGACGTATATTTCGTCATTCGTCAGGCATCATTAATTGTGGTACCCGTACAAATCCGGACCTTGACGACCCGTGCCTATCGATTCCATCCCGTGCCTATACGGTGCATTTTTCTTATAGGGTAAGTATTCGGAAACAAAAATTAAAATCAGAGCTTCATTCTTTATTTAAATTGAAACTTCATTAAATTATTTATTTTCTTAGTTTAGAAAATAATGTCATCAAGATACAGTATTTAACTTTAAGATTGTTGCACAGTATTATATTAGATCTAATTAGCCAATCAATGCGCCATTATTTTTTGTGATCACATGATATGAGCATGCCCATTGGCTCAAAGGCATGCCTGGGGACCCCGTGCCTCCTACCCTACTGTAGTAGCGTGCAAGATATTATGTAGAAAAAAAAATTAAACCTGGTAACAAGGACTCTATGTAGAAAATTTTGGCAACTATAGAACAGTGCAGGGACCTTATAGTAGGGAAAATTTCAGACTTCACAGTTGCAAACAACAGTGCAATGATTTTATGTGAAACTAGGCATCGAGACTACAGTAGCAGTGCAAGGACCTTACAGGGAAAATTAGGCTTTCCTGTTATAGTAGCAGAGCAAAGACTCTAATTCAGTCTGCGTGGTGGCGGTAGAAATGCAAAGATCTTATGGTAGAGAAGATTTAGGCTTTGCAATTGCGTAGTGCAAGGACCTAATCACTTCGTTTAGCTTGTAAGCATAAGGGTGTTCTCAAGCACCTAAGTTATAGATCAGAGTTCAATTTTTGATTAGTAGAGAATAAATCGTTCGGTCAAGCAAGTTCATTATCGCGATGAAAAAAAGATGGTCAGAGATCATCTTTTTATTATAGAGTTATATTGATAGCTGAAATTTAATATCAGCATTTCGCGATATGAATCTTTGGCACAATTACTGTAAGGATTATTTAGCTGATCGTAGTACTTGTGCACAATCTCTATAACTAGTAAATCACATTGAGAGAGATGCTTGAGAGCACCCTAAAGTCTATTAGATTGCAGAATTAAAATCAAAAACCAACTTATAAATAAAAAACAAATACTTATCTATCATTTTATATCTTCACAACAAATGATTGTAAAATGTACTACCCAAAAATTTACAAAAATTAAAAAATGTACGATATTAAATTGAATTTAAATTACATACCGCATCTTAAAGTTATGGTTTTAAAAAATCTTGATGTAAACCACGTTGCAACATAAGTTGGTTTGGAATCCACGAATTTGATTTTGATTAAGAATTTATCTTACTTTTTAAAAATTTTTAGAACCAGACAACATTTTTTTCATGTACTTATTTCATTCATGCACCAATTTGTTCGTTCGTGCACTTATTTGTTCACGTAAACATCCCAAACGTTGTTCATATATTTGTTCACAGATTTATTCTTACCATTAACAGCTTCATATTCACAAATTTTTTTTTAAAAAAAAGTAGTACGTACGTACGTACGTATAAAAAAAGGGTTAGAATTAGCTAATCAAAGATGTGTTACGGGAATTTGATCCGAGGTATGATCGACGCATGATCGATGCTTTGTCCGGGGTATATCAATAACCAATCAAAATGAACTTCCACTATGCTAATTAGACCATTTATGGTAAATTCACGATTCTTCCAAATGTATCACATGTGGCAATGCTTCTACTATTGTTACAAATCGATACACAATACTATATGTGGTTAAGGTTGATTTGGTACGATACAATTGTTAGAATTTGAATTGTGATAACATTCTTGATCATAACTTGCTCATCGATATTTTAGTCTTAACATTTTTGATCACGAATTGCATATCCAATCAAAAGCGTTAAAGCATATCGTATTGCTACATTAGTCTCTGAACGAACCACAAAAATCGCTGAGAAAATTAGTAATTATCAAATAATCCGGGTGGCAAAAATTCCGACCAAAAATTTACGAAAAATGGAAAAATCTAGAAATCAATAATCTAAATCTTTAGTGGAATGTAATTTTTTTCTTAGTATTTGCTAATATATTCACCGTTTTTTATTAATATCATGAATTATTATTTTATTGCGGAGCTATTGTTCTTGTTCTCGCACTTGTTCTTGAATTATGACCATTATACAAAACGATTCAAATTCGTTAGCATATATTAGGTAATCAAACAACAGAAGCAAATTTGGAAATTTACGTTCATGATTTTAAGAGAGTTGAGTTAACGATCAACAAATTCTTACGTTCTCATCTTTGATAATCAGAGATTATCATTTAATCAACCCAATAAAAAATCCTACGAAAAAAAATGAAAAATGCGAAAGATTGAGCGAATAGAATGCAAATTTGCATCGGGCCACCGATATTTTCGTCCAAAAAGCATATTTTTACTATCGGTTGTTATAGCATTTGTAATTTCTATAGATAATCGCAATTTTTTTAAGATAAGATGTCCTATTATACCGTAGTACTAGTCACATTAACATCATCTTTTAGCAACATACAATGTGATACTTGATATGTGAAAAATAATTTGGACGTGACAGTTAAGGTCACGTTGGCCAATCAGATCCAAGATTTTGCGGAGCCACGCCATTCTGGCCCGTCCTATAACCATCACTACGTGATATGCATCACTCCGTTCCTGGTATACACTTCGTGATATTACATATCACTCCGTTCCTGGTACAATCAATCAATCAATCAATCAATCATCAATCATCAATCAATCAATCAATCAATCAATCAATCAATCAAAACATTATAAAATTACCAGCCGTCACGAGTGTGTCCGTTCTTAATTATCTGATTGGATAAAAGAAGTGCCTTGACTAATAATAGAATACATAGTCGTACATTGCAGGCATATTGAAAATTCCAAATACCAGTATTTGATATCTGGTTAGAGATCATGTTTATGCATGATCGACAATCAATTGAAGCTATATTTTGTATCATTATTGTTAAAAGCCCACTGTATGAAAAGTGCGCATACATACTAACACAATTAGTATGATACGTAGAGTTATAGTAGGTTCCAGATAATATGGTCTTTCATATCCTTTTCTATCCTAATCCTTCCTAATATAAAAATGATGCTTGGTCATGCCAATGTAATCTGTATGAAATTTGATCTGTTGTGTTAAATCACCTAGCCCTATAAAAAAGTGGTCTGTGTAGGCACGTATTTCTACGGAGAGACATTGCTGAGTGTGGAACGGGCGGATGTCCGGGTTTGTATGTCTGTGAACTGTGTTGGCACGTTAAATTGGTCCGAATTGGACTGTTTACCCGGACATTTTGGACCATAAATGGACCGGGTTTTGCTGCACTTTACTAAGCCAAAACTTACGGGTTTGGCACAGGTAATTACATGTAAAATAACGTAATAAAACATGCATGGTATTGACACGTCATTGGGTGGCACGTATGTAAAATGTAATATACGTGCCTTTCAGTCACATTTTGGTTCGTGTTTCATGCCTTTATGTGCCACATGACACATGCCTATCCAGACAACCTCGAGCCAACCCGTACCAACACCCAGTCCACTTTTCTTATAGGGTAACTTTAATAAGGATTCGAGTCGACGTGAGGTCGACAGATCAATAAGATGCCAAGCAGGGGAATGTGCCCCTGAAACCAATAGTGGAAACCAGGCTGAACTGGTTCAGAGCGTAACCAACTTCAGGTGAGTATGATTTCAATATCTTGCTATAAATGGCAACTACTAACTCGATAAGGATCGCCTTGAGAATAAAGGCAAGTCAAGAAAAGCACAAATGATTCCACACAAACTCAGTTGCAGCCGACCACAATTCGCGACCCAGGCTCCCTCCCAAGGGAAACCGGTCATTATCATAAATATATAACTGATTATTGATAGCCAGCCTGCATTATGCAGGCGAAAAACCACTGGCCAGCGCTTAGCCGCACAAACTGTTTATGGGGATCTCCTGGCACAATATTTTGCTATTTCCGGGAGCATATCCCAAATAATGGAACCTACCATTTATACTCACATCTTCATAGTTATAACTGTCAAAGATCAATATCACAAGTTCAGTTAATGGCCGGCCTGCATTTTGCAGGCAGGAAACTACTGGGCAGCGCACAAACTCAACTGCTTATAGTGAGCTCTAGGGCTATTAATCGGTCCGGTCTGGACCGACGGTCCTTCGGTCCGTCCAGGGACTGGGCCGGTCCAGTCCTTTATAGGATGGACCGAAAGGACCTTCGGTCCTAATAATAAATATCGAATAAACTAAATATTATCTTGATAATACGCATTTTTAAAACAACTATAAATGTTGTTGTTGGTTAAAATTCAATTACAATCCCCTTAGTTTATTAAACAAGATTAAACCACATTTAATATATAATGTGAATGGGCTGTTGTTAATGTTAATAAAATAGAGAAATTTATTAATGACAGCAATGGCATGATCAGTTGATTTACAATTTGCCTATGGGCATTATTTTGGAACACAAGTTTGAAACAAGCTAATGATTAATTTAGCTGAGAATTTTTAATAATAAAAATTATAATTCGACTAAAATTAACTATTAGCTTGCCTCAAACTCGTGATCTAAACAACTCCTATATGCAAATATAGTATATTGTTCAATCTGAAATAAGTGTAATCTGCTCAATCCGCATGAAGTAATGAATATACTATTATTGTCAAATTATAGATTATCAGTTTTTTTTCAATATCGGTACACATTGATAAGGATTTATGTATAATATGGATCATCTGGATTTAAAGATTACAACGCCAAAATATCGCATACTAAATTTGGCTAATATATTTTAAAATCAAATTTGCATACTTTCTATTAAGCATATTACGGATAATTAATTATTGTTAAAACTTAATGAAAAAATTATTGTTGTATTATGATGTTAAGATAGTAATAATAGCATTCAAACTACGAGTGGAAATAACCCGATACTAGTAGTATACTTTATTTTTTATATTTTTTTTATTAAATATATTAAGTTTATTTATTTTTAAGTATTTGACAGACATGTAAATGCTAACAATATTTTACTAATAAATATTTTTTCTATACAAGTAACATCTAATCGTTTTGTTGATTACTTTAATTTTTTTATATATTAAGACCATGTAGGAAATTAGTGTTCTCAGAGTTCTCATGAGAACACAGTTATAAATTTGTGAACAGTAAACTTTTTTTACTGTTCACTATTAAAAAAATTTTGAAACAGTAAAATAATAATTAGCTATAAGTTATAATTTTATAGCAAAACCAAAAATTTATAAAAATTCTTATTTAATTTTGATAAAGGGATTTCATTTTGCTAGAATAGCAACAATATCAACTACTTATATGGTGTTTTTTTTTTTTTTTTTTTTTTTTTTTTTATGAGAACAGTGTTTGAGTCTGAAATTTCTAACACTGATTAAGACAATTCTTGTCTTGAATCAGTACAAGATTGAACATTTGGCATGCCCAATTATGATTATATTATTCAATCAAATTATCGAGTCTTAAGTGGTTAAAAGTAACAAAATATCTTATTAACTGATTTTAACTATAATGTTCATATTTACAAAGTTAATTAAATGAGTTATTTTGCTATATTAATATACTATATTTTTTCTAATTCATAATTTATGTATAACTAAAATTATCAAACATATTAAGATCATATAAGCAAATATTATTAATTTTAAAAGCTTATTGTAATTCTTTATACTGACAAACTTAATTTCACCATTATAGCAATAAATATTATATTGATCATCAGTCTGTCCGGTCTAGCTCTATTCAGTTCTATTTCGGTCCTGGACCGCATCTGGTCCTGTTTTTTAAAAGACAGGCAGTCTTTTAACCTGGATGGACCAGACGGACTGATTAACAGCCCTAGTGAGCTCCAGCGCAATATGAATTGCTATTTCCAGAAGCCTATCCTCTATCAGTTTAATTATGCATAACGATAAATTATAGCTAATGTAATAAGTGCATAGTGTTTTGACCCAGGTGGGTATCACCTGGATCACCTGCGGGTGGGTAACCCAGCTCAAGTTGTAACTAGAGCTGCAAACATTTAAAAGGTCCAAGGTAGTACATCACTCTTCACGTTATATAAAATTTATATATAATCATATTAAACGTCACGTCACATACGTCACATCAAACGTCATAGCAAATGTTCATTGATATTCTAATGTCTGCAGCTCTAGTTGTAACAGCCTGGGTAAGAATGGGTGGGTCAACCCGCAGGTGACCCATGGGTTGACCCACAGGTGACCTGTGGGTCAACCCACAGATACAAATTAATTCAAATTTGTAAAGTCGACATAATTAAATTCGAAAAATATTTAACAGTAAATTATTTAAAGAAAACCATAATACAGTACCAAATTTTAATAAACAGTATTATAGCAGATAGTACTTCTGCATTACAGCATTATGACATTATGGCATTACAGCTTTATAGCATTATGACTTTATAGCATTATAGCTTACGGCATTATGGCTTTATGCCTTACAGCAATTATGGCAAAATATGTGACAATGCTGTAAGCATATTAATTTGTAAAATTAATTCTACTACAAACTATAGGTTAACCCACCTGGATCAAATCACTAGTCATATTAGCCACTAGATATTTTTTTAATTGACTCCAGTGACTCAACAGGTGACCCGTTGGGTCACCTGTCGGGTAACCCGGGTAGTGGCTTTTTCTGAACTGACCCATTTCCACTTTTGTGGCACATTATTCACCTATCGGGTGTTCCGGGTAAAGATTTTTTAGACAGGTCAATTCACTATGTGCATTTATCAAATACCGGCATACAATGCTTTTCATCGCATGATTAATGTTATACTGGATCATCATAATTCAGTAATTCATAATCAGTTTGTACCAGTATGATCACATAAATATATAATATAAAATGTGAGAGGGATAGTTTGATTCAACTTTTTGGTCATAGCCTATGCTAATTTTCACAAAATCCTTTTTTAGTAGGAATAATGATTTTCATTTATTCATTTTTGGAAGGAGTAAAGATTTTTGCATATGACCCCGCATGTAGGTCATACTTTATGATGCAAATCTAACACAACTAATTATTAATTATATATCTGATGTTATGATTAATAGTTCAAGATGGTGGAGACATATATTTGATAATTTTTTTGATTTTTAATACAGTTATAACTTAGTAAAACAGCGCACATAAGTTTGTAAAACTCAAAATTTCCAAATCTGCCCTTGTTTGCTCTAATTGCAGCAATTAGCTAATCTTAACTAACTTATTTAAGCAAAAAATTCATAAAAAAAAGCAACCTTAAGTATTACAACTATTATAGTTTCTTATTGTTTAATGTTCAGTGATTTCTGTACTGAGCTGTGCTGAGCTGAGCTTTAACATAGAAAAATTACATGCAAAGATCATATCATTAACATTATCATCATTAATATTATATTATTCATAAAAAAATTTAGTTGCACTTAGCTGCTTATGATTTATCCAAAAACCATAGTCAGACTGAGAAAAAATTTAAAATAAAATCAATTATGCGATACTATTTAAATTTGTAATATGTTATTTGCATGTTAATGCGTCATAATTCATAATTAATCTATTACTATAAATTAATAATCAGTTGTCATCTATTTATATTTATTTTTTAATAAAATTGACTTCGATCATTACACACATTTTGTATCTGAAATTTAACAAATAGACTTCTGTTTGATATGCACACATTGTCTCTTTGAAATTAACTGAAATATAGATAATAGTAATAACATGCATTAGTCGCATACTGTGTATCACCAGAATAGTAAGGTTTATAACAGTAACTTATGATAAAACTATAATAATTTCAATGTGAACTAACTCATTTCTAACTATATATTGTAATTTATAGAATAACAAGCAAGTTTTACATGAGAATTTTTACAATATTCTTGATAAAAGCCACAATAATTTTGGTACAAACTCAACATTAAAATATATTGTCTGTCAGGTAGGTTTGTAACAGAATTTTTTATAAAAATTGATGATAGAATTTATGATTACTTTTATACAAACTAACCTTTTTACTATTACCGATATTAACTTTACCTATTTCATATTTTAGAACAACGAGTAAGTTTTGTAACAATTTTCTAGCTAATATTACACAGAATTGAATAACTAAAAGTTGTCCTTTTTTCTTGAGTAATATATTGGTAGATGCTGATGGGTTCCATGACCATTCAGACAATGCAAGTTTCTTATTTGGCAATTAGGTATTGTTGCTACAATGATAGTGCAAAGCAAGTATGTATAAAGCTTAATTCAGTCCACTTTAACGATTAAGTTTCAAAAGAATGTAAATTACCAAGATGAGTGTGAAGTTTAATTATGTTCATTTTAAAATTTGTGATTTAAAAGAATATATAATTAACTGTAAGCAGTATAAAGTTTAATTTGTTCTCTTTAATAATTGTATTTTGAGAAAATACATGTATAATTAGAGTGGTAACAGATATTACATAATATTTTAGGGGGAGGGAGGTCTCTGAAATCTTAAGTTAAATATAGAAGTTTATAATAGCCAATCAAATTTCTCTTATGTAGAGGGGAGAGGGTAGAGGTATAATAAAATTATATTATGTAATATATGTCATTACCCTTAATGTAATTATTTAAATTATATTAACTTTAACAATTATTAGGGAGAGTGTGGCGACTTAGGGAAGTTGTTAAGTTGTCACCCCCAAGTGGCAGGTCTAGAGTTCAAATCCCACTGGAGACGATTTAGAAAAATAGGCCTGTGTACCAGTAACATTTATTCGACGATCGGTTGGGTACATTACCTGTAGGCCTTGGTTACCATCCTGAATAGGAGCTTTGGGCGAAGTTGTGTTTCATGATACAGACAAATCCAAGGAACCAGAATATTTGAAACCCGTTTGGCAAGTCCTGAGTAAGAAGGTAATAAAGATCTTTGACGATACTGCGGATCTGAAATTTGAGACTGAAGAACTGGACGAATATCCCAGGGCAAGTGGGGCACCAACCTGGCCGCTGGAAAACCGGAGGAAAAGGTCCTATGCTATAGAATTAGGAACCAAGGGAAGTTAACCAAAAAAGGCACCTAAAGCTGGGGTGCAACGACCCATCCGGGCTAACTGGTTTGGTAGTTTGGGAGGGATCGGTTATAGGACTGGTGATGTAGGTATTGGGATCGGAATGAACCTTGCAAGGGCAAGGATACTGTGCAGTTTAATGGTTAGCCCTGACTGCTAGTGGTGGTCTCAGCCATTGCGAAGGTATTCATTACCTAATCTAGAAATGTGTAGGACATAGAAAGATTAGAGGGGTTGTACTACACCCTCCCTAGGGTAATCCGGCAGTTGGAATGCTACTAGATTACCTATAGAATTAGGGTGCAAGTAGTATGGCAAATATCGATCTGGGTGGTCTTCAATTGAAGCAGCACAAGGTTATGTGTAGGTGTGATTGTGGTGGGTGATACAGGACAGGGGACACTAGAGAGTTTAAATGGGTAATCTTCTAGTTAGGTTACAGATACGGCGTATAGTGTAGAACCTTCAGGTGGACTACTTAAAATAGGCAACCAAAAGTTGCATGTGTGGCTATATGTACTCTCATTAACCAAGAATATATTATCTAAAAAAAACCTAATAAAATCCACTTGCATGCGACATTGCAATTTAAAAAAAAAAAAAACAATTATTAGGCTTTTTAATTGTTTTTTATCAGTTAGGCTATTTGAAGTTAATTCTTTGGTTAACATCACTTTTCCAGGACTCTCAGAAGGGGAGAGGGTAGTAAAATAAAATGAACATATAAACGATTATATAAATATGAACAAAGGTGCCAATTTCATTAGTTGATATAAATCAAGTGACTGGTGAAAGTCATTCAGCATTTTGAGTGGCCATCCATTTTCAGAGGGGAGGTGGGGGAGACTTCAGCTAGAGGGGTGATGTTAACCAAAATATTAACTTCAAAAAGGCTTTAGGTAAAATCAAATAGATTAAGTCCAAAAAAATATAATTAAAAGCTAGTGAAGTTTTCCCTTACCCAGCACACATAATTGTACTAGCAGCACATTCTGTGCAGCTACCTTAATGAATTAATAATCAATGAAAATGAACTACCAGTATTCATATCCTTAGTTGTTATCTATAAATTTTTAGACTAATTTTCCTTTATTTGTCATATGCACTTTGTAGTTATTTCATTAACTAATATAGATAACGTTAATAACATGTATTAGTGAGTCACAAAATGTATATTGCCAGAATAGTAAGGTTTGCTACCAAATTTTTTACAATAGCTCATAATAAAAACAATAATAATTTCATTGCAAACTAATTCAATCATGATATAAATAGATTATAGTAATTTTATTGCAAACTCAATCTTAACTGTGTATTATATATTAAATAAGGTTCATAACAATATTTTTTATAGTTTTATAAAAGAAATTATGATAATTTCAATACAAGTTAACATAGCAAGTTCTGTAACAACAAAATATTTACAATAACTCACAATAGAAATTGTAATAATTCTAATACAAACCAACTCAACCACATAGGAAATACAAGACAATTCCAATACAACCTACCTCAGCTTGCATTAGAATTGTTATAATTTCATGTGGCTATACTAGAGTCAGTTTGCATTAATTATTTATTTCGTAAAGAATTCTGTTGCAAAGCCTTACTATTTTGGTAACTACAATTTGCGATTAAGTTAGTTTGTTAATTATCATATTAGAATTATCATGATTTCTACTACAGTATAGATTAAGCTAACTCAACCTCAATCACATAATAGCAGGTGAGTGTTGCTGAATTTTTATGTAACTTATAGTAAATCTTGAAAATTCTAATGCAACTTACACAATCTTAATCACATATTGTAGTTACTGGAATAGCAAATAATTTTTAAAAAGAATATTTTACTGAAACTCGTAATAAAAATCATGGCATGGCGATACCAACAAACTCAATTTTAAACATTGTGTACTATGTTATTGCTCATTTTAATTTAGTAGGATTGATTATATATGATTTTTTACGAGCTTCGTGAGTCCTATAAATATAACATGGGCAATCATCTAAGTTTGCTATATTTTTAGAACTTGTGCATTTTTTTGACAATTTTATTATATTATATTAGATGAGTTCTACAAATATAACAAAATAAGTAATTACATATTTAGTAATCACACACCTCGCAAAAAAATTACAAGTTGATCAAATCCAACTCAATAAAGTAAAGCGATAATAAGTTCTATAAGAAAATGATCTATAGTTATTTGTGAAATACAGTAATTTATTGCAACCCAGTTCAACCTTAATAACATACCACGTATCACTTAAATAACAAGTAAGTTATTTCCATTCACTTATTTGTAATTTAATAGCTATTATATTATTAATATATCTTATTTTTTGATTAGTAACAAGATATAAATTAATTAAAATATTAAATTGGGAAAACAACCTTAAAATTTAATAATATTATTTAATAGGGTGCCGGTAGCGCCCCATTTACTCTTGTATTAAACAAAAATATTATCATATTTAATAAAAATATAAAAAGTTATTTGTAACAGCCTATTACATGCTTATTTGTAATAGCCAATAAGACCATATTAATATTAAAGTAAAGTTGAAGTTAGAATTAGAATTAAAATTAATACAGAATTGCAATAGGGGTTATCATGATAAAATTTTGAGTTATAAATAAAGCTGTTACAAATAAGTGTATAACAGGCTGTCACAAATAGATTTGTCCTAAAAATAAAAATATTATTATTATTATAGTTGTTCTCCCATATAATCACTATATGGGCGGTCAAAAGTAGAAACCAAGAAAATTGTTTTTAAGTAAATTTTTTCTAGACTTTAAATTAAAATATCTTAACAACTATTAAACCAAACTTGATAAAAATTTTTTATTTTAATTTTATATAGTTATAGAATTAAAATAAAAAAAATTTATTAGATTTGGTTTAATTGTTGTCAAGATATTTTAATTTAAAGTTTTAAAAAAACTTATTAAAAACAATTTTCTTGGTTTCTACTTTTGACCGCCCATATTATCTAATGTTTTTGATAATTATATAAAAAGTAACTAAATAGAATTACTTTTATATAATCACATACTATAAAATAATATATATAATGTGATTTTAAAAAGTACATAAAGAATTTAGAGAATTGCTATTTCCAGCATAGCAAATTGCTATTTCCACTATAGTTACACAAAATTTTCTATTTTAGAATTCAAAATATATATGTACTTATATTACGGTGCATTGTTTTTGCAAAAAAAATTTTTGGTTACACACTGCTAATGTCATGTAATATTATACAAGTCTAATTTTGGTAACCTAACCCTGGGTTAGCTGGCATTTGGTTTAATGCTAGTGGGCACTATTATGATAATGCCCTCAGCGGAGTTAAACATAATTCTAGCCCACTCTAACCCTAAATACATCCAATCACAGTACATATACTGGTTACACAACATATGCATCTAGTATACTGTGATTGAATGTTGCTTCGAACAATTAGTTTTTAGGGTTCCTAGATTTAGAGTTAGAGTGGACCAGAATTATGTCTAACTCTGCTGGGGCATTATCATAATAGTGCCCACTGGCATTATGACAGCCGACCCAGGTTAGGTTACCAAAATTAGACTTGTATAATATTACACAACATTGGTGGTGTGTAACCAAAATTATTTTTGCAAAAACAATGCACCAGGCCTTTGTGTAATATAAGTGCATAGATTATTTTGAATTCTAAAAATAGAAAATCTTGTATAACTATAGTGGAAATAGCAATTTTTTATGATGGAAATAGTAGATCCCAAAATTTATATTTAATTTTAAATAATCACAAATAGTGCTCCTAGGTCTGATCTGGGTCTGCAAACTAGTCTAAATCCAAAAACATTTATATATATTTTTTGGTGCTAAACAAGTTTACTTAGTCATGAAGTTAGAATTTTTTTTTTTTTTTTTTTTTTTTTTTTTTTTTTTTTGTATTAAGGTAAGGTTGGATTTTTTTTTTAAGCTACATAGCCGTCTGATCTTTATTAGCAAGTTACATAAAAGCTATATAATTTTATATGCTAACTGTAATGATCAAACTAAGCTGGCTGCCCAAATTGGTGCCCAACTTTGGCTACTGCACTAAAATGGTTTGCTCATACTCAAGTAATGGTCTTCCCCATTAGCAAGAAGTATAGCACCATCTGGCTTCAAAAAACCAACTACAGAATCCATTCTATCTAGAGGTTGGAACCGGTTTTAAATATTCGAGTTTATCACATCTAAATTCGAGTTTATCACACCAAAATTCGAGTTTATCACATTAACTATTAATAAATGACATGATAAACTCGAATTTTGGTGTGATAAACTCGAATTTAGATGTGATAAACTCGAATATTTAAAACTGGTTCCAACCTCTAATTCTATCTAAAAACTTCTTTTCTGAGCTTCTCATAAAGAAGAATAAAATAGAGAAAAGATTAAAGGAGGACAATACCTAAATGACTAACCAAATAACCAACCAAAAATACAACCAAAAAAAAAAGAAATAATAAAATAAAACCAAAGAAAAAAGCAAAGAGAGAATAGAAACTGTAGATGCTAACATGTCTAGCATAAATGATAAAAATTATATAATACCACAAGATTTATGTCTACTAGTGTATTATATGTACTATTACAAGCGACTATAGCTTTCAATATAGTACTTGCAATACATCACACAGCAACAGGGATCTTATAAGGGTCAGAGAAGATATGATGCGGTGTGAAAGTGGAATATTACTTCACTAGAGCGGTTCAGTTAGATTTATTAATTAACAAGAGTATATTTATTTGACAAAGATATATTTTATTTATTTAGATATTAATATTCAAGAAATGTACCTATTTTTAAGTATGTAAGAGAGAAGGAGTGGAATCTGAGTCTAAGCTAAAAAACTAATCTATAGAAGGTCAGAAAGCTAGAGTTTATATATCTTTTGAAAAGTAATAAAAACAATAAAGTAATAAAACAATAAAACAATAAAGCAAAGTAATAAAACAATAAACCAATAAAACAATAAAACTATAAAACAATAAAACAATAAAGTAATAAAACTATAAAACTATAATCCAATAAAGTAATAAAGTAATAAAGTAATAAAGTAATAAAACAATAAAACTATAAAGAAATAGAAACACTTAGAATATTCTAGCGGTTAAAATTTAGAAACCTGTTCTATAACATTTCCATTTGCTTTAAGAAATGACTCCGTTAGTTCTCAATTCTATTAATCTATTGAAGTTTTCAGTATAGGGTCTGTTCATATTGCTCAGATGATAAACTGTGTCTGGTACAATTGGAAGAGTTCCTGAGGTTGGAGAACTTGATAAATCCGACTGGCTCCTTTCCAAAAATTATGCATTTTATATGATCCCAAAGAGTCTTTTAAAAGTTGCCTAATCTCTTTAGAAACTTTAAGATTATTTTGAATTTATTCAGAATAATTCTTAAATAATAACAAGCTTCAAGAGTGCGAACTTGTTTTACTCTTTGGCTTCCTCGAATTTCTTATTTTAATCGGTCAATAATTTCATTAACTCTATCTTTCCAGGAAAAAGTTAAGAGAATTTTGCTCAAAAAGAAGCATTTGATTTTCTTCTGTTAGTTCTTTGATAATTCCAGTAATATTAGTACTTTGTGCTTACATGGTATCAACTGTTTCTAGAGTTATTTCGCTATTTTCATTAGTGGTAAGATTTGTTCTAGGATTTCATCATTTCCTATGTCCAACGCAATATTATTCTTAAAGGTTATGGTTCTTCTAAATTTGGAGAAGTAATTTCATTCGGAGTTGAAGGGTAATCAACTTCTAATTCAAGTAAAGAAGTATTAGAAACATTGTTCCCATTATCTTCTGTATCTTCTAATAGAAATTCTAGAGAGAGCAAAATTTCCATTTCTTTCATTATTACAGCTCTGTTTCCATTAATAATAAGACTAGTATTGTGTGCAACAGATTCTTGGGTTCCAATAATAGGAGTTTCCATTTTAAAATTAAAGTTTTGTTTTTAAGAAAAAAAAGGAAAAGAAGAAATGTTTTTAGAAATTTTAATACTTGAATGAGGGTGGGGTGGCTAATCTAATAAAAGTATTGTTGTACATGCTAAATTAAAGGTAAATTAAAGAATAATGCTATGTGATTGTTTCACGGCATTCATCATGTGACTCAAAAATTTGCAACATTGATCACTGACCAAAAATTTTCTGCATATCAAAAATGCTGTCAAGTCGATTTG
Source organism: Gigaspora rosea (assembly GCA_003550325.1). Lineage (NCBI taxonomy): Eukaryota > Fungi > Glomeromycota > Glomeromycetes > Diversisporales > Gigasporaceae > Gigaspora > Gigaspora rosea. The sequence continues at coordinate 2,796 of QKWP01002678.1, read as the reverse complement.
CGCGTTCTAGTGACGTTTTCGTACTAAGATAAGCTTAGTAGAAAAGATGCGGAATCATTTGTTGGGTATACAGTTAAAATTCATCTCAAACAGAGCAATTTTGATCGACTTTACTTAGTAGCAAACATTATACAAACTCAAAAATCTAATTTTTGTGTTCTTAAAAATTTTAATAAAATTTCTATTTTTAGTTAAAGTGGGGTAAATTTCAGTTCCAATAAAAAAATATTATTTGCCATACACAATAAATTAAGGGGAAGATCAAGGGTAACACTGTGTTTCCATTTGTTTTAAGAATTTCTCTCTGGAAATTCTAAATGACAATCATAGGTTGCCAATTCTGTTTCTTGTAGTACTTAACAAGATGATCACTATTGTAATACTGTTTTAATGTTTCCCATCCATTGTATACAGTTTATAGGCACCATTATTTAATTTTTTCTTAACAATAAATGGTCCTATTCTTTTCTCTTCGAATTTTGCATAGCGAGAAGCTTCAATATCTTTTCTTTGTACCCAAACTTTGTCTCCAATTTAAATTCTTTTTTTGTATTCTGGAGTCAAATCTAACTTTCTGTTTCTTTTGGGATTTAATTGTATTTTCCCTGGCAGTATTATGCTGGTATAATATTTCTTCTATTAATTCAAAGGCTTTTTGCAATATACTGTTTTCTAATGATATCTCTTCATCTGAGTCAACTGGGTCTATAGGAATAACAGTTTCTATGGGTAGGATAGCTTGTCTGCCATATACCAAGTGGATAGGGGTGTATCCAGTGGTTGCATGTCTCTTGGTGCTGTATGCAAATAAGACAGCAGATATGTTCATGTCCCAATCTTCAATATTTTCTGTAACTTTTGCAAGAGAATTGCAAAGTGTTTTATTTAATCTTTCAACTATTCCATTGGTCTGGGGGTGATAAAGTAAGGAGAATATGTGTTTTATTAAAAACTTTTCACACAATATTCTAACAACTTCACTAGTGAAATTCTTTCCATTATCAGAAAGAATAATCTTGGGACTCCATGTCTACAAACAATTTCTTCAAAAATGAATTTTGCTAGAGTTTCTGCACCTGCATCTGGTACAGCTTTAGCTTCAGGCCACCGAGTAAGGTAGTCAGTAGCAACAATAATATAATGATTGTTGCAGGCAGTTATTGGTAGAAGTCCTACTAAATCTATGCCTATTCGTTCAAAGGCTCTTCCAACTTGAATAGGGTGGAGAGGTACTTTTTCTTTTACTTTTGCCTCGTTTTTGGCAGACTTTACATAAGCAAACATAATTTTGGACATTTTTGTACATTTGGTCATAATAGTAACGCTCGGATATTTTATAATACATAGCATCTGTTCCTAAATGTCTAGCAGTAGAGTGACTATGCATCATATACAGGATAGGTTCAACTTCAGTCCATTTAATTACTCTAATAGGTTTGTCTGGGTCTTTTCAATTCTTTTTATACAATAGCTTGTCCTTTACTTTATAATATCTAGATCGATTAACAATTGTCCGTTTTTTCATTATCTAATAAGTTAGAGTGGAGTGTGTCCGTTCCTAGATATTTTATTAAATTTTGGTATTAATCCAAGTTCATGTAACAGCTTAGTAGAAGAGTGTATCTGGGTCAGTAATCGAGAAAGGGTATTAACATTAGAATAGATTTTTCTAGGTTTATGTACAATTTCCTCTCTTTTTAGACTTTTACTAGTATAAGCAATTGGGTGTTCCTTTTTATCCTCAGATATTTGACTGAGAGTGGCTCTAAACCCGGTATAGGAAGCGTTAGTAGCTAAAATAAATTCCTTTTTGTAGTCTGAGTATATTAAAATAGGGGCAGGAGTAAGTCGGTACTTGAGTTCATCAAAGGCTTTTTGACATTGGTTATTCTATTTATAAGTATTGTCCTTATATAACAATTGGTTGAGGGAATAAGCAATAGAGGAAAAGTGTTTTATAAACCGCCAGTAGTATCCAGCAAGGCCTAAAAATAAGCATAGCTGGGTAATACTTTTTGGAGGTTGAATTTTCCGAACAGCAATTATTTTGTTTGGATCTGAAGAGATTCCTTTTTTTCTATTATGTGTCCTAGAAAAGGTAGGTGTTTTATCCAAAAATTACATTTTTCAATGTTTAACTTCAATCCTGTTTTACGTATCCTGGGGAATACTTCTCTTAGATGCTTAATATAGTCATCAAATGTTCATGAGAAGACATTGGTATCATCCAGGTATACTACCACATATTTGTAAGCTATGCTTTTATAAACTTTATTCATAAGGTGTTGAAAGTAGGGTTGCTAGTGCATATATAAATTTAGTGGTGCACTATTGGTGCACCTTTAAATTTTTTGGTGCATAGGTGCACCTAGTGGTGCACCATATTAAAAAATAAATTTAAATTTTTATAAATAAATAGTAAATTTTAATAAGTTCTATAAATTAAAAATTTGAATTAATATTTTAATTATTTAATTATTATATTATTTATCTATATATAAAATCTTTAAATTTACAAAATTAATAACTTTATTATGTACATTATATTTAAATATTATTAATAGAAGGATGCAAATCATTAACTCTTCCTGACGATCACTTGTACCAAAATTTCCTAAACAAAAGTTTAATTTTCTTTAAAATTTATTATATAAACAGGCTTTTGCCAATTAAATAAACTTGTTCAAAATACAAAATTACATATAGCTATCAAATTTTATAATATTTTAACTTGTTTTTGTTAAAATATATTAAATTTTAAATAAATAAATATTCTATTCAATTTTGCGATTTGGA
>QKWP01002677.1:44433-54901 GCA_003550325.1 Gigaspora rosea | reverse complement strand
AACGAGGTGGAGTTATATATATATATTTAGAATTATTCAAGGGAATATTAGATTTAATGAATAGAATAGTAAGATAGAGATCGTTGAGAGCTTCACAAAGAGGTATAATTTGTTTCGTATAACGTGATACCAACTAAGCAAGTATAAGTTACACAAGTCACGTGCTATTTAGATCACGTGATATACAAAGTCACGTGTTACGCAAATCACGTGCTACACAGGATGTGCCAAATTATATAGGTTAGATAACTTTGCTTTGTATTAATTAAAAGGTTACAATAAAATAAATATTTGTTTTGTGTAAAATTAATTAATAATTGTTTAATTAACTAAGAACCAATAAGTTTTAGGTTATTAAAGATGTGGGTAGCACAGTTTTATGTTACACAAAAAACGCCTAAAGGGGTTTTGGTAGCAGAGTTAAAAAAGAAAAAAGGGAAAAAAAAGAGGAAAAAGAATATAGAAAAGTTAAAGGTTTTGAGTATATCTCAGTCAGTTTTATGACTACAAGCTTGAAGTACAGCTTGTTATGATGAGTAATGTATCCTCTTTAACTTATTCTTAGTTTGTAAAATAGGTTAAGAAGGCTGTTCTAAATTTATTTTAGAGAAAATACAATTTTAGGCCGAAGGCCCTTTACTTAATAAGTTTGAAGGTTTTTGCAATAAAATTTAAGTATTATATGTGTTTTTGGAAGTAAAACAAGTTTGTTTAAGAGTCAAAACTAGGTTTACTTAATAAATTATAAAATTATGAGAATCTTTAAAATAATTAAGCTGGAAAATTTTGTGTACAGGTGATTAGCAGAGAGAGTTTTTTTAATATATACTATATACTATATTATTAAATATATATATTATATTAAAATAATTAGTTTTATTTAAAAATTTAAATTTTAAAATATTTTTATTCCGGCCTCACAATGCTATGCATTAACCTAGTATGTTATATATAAAATAATACTTAATTCTGAAGCAACGTAACAGGTTATATACTAGTTAAAAGTAAAGTACAACTAGATTAACAGGAACTGTTATATGTCCGGAGCTGGATGTATGGTCATATGGCAATACAATTGGTAGATCATGTAGTACAAATCACATAGCAGACAGACAAACAAAATTCAAGTCTAAGCTCTAGTACGTATGGTCACATGGCAATGCAATTGGGTAGATCATATAGTACAAATCACATGAGCAGACAGACAGACAAAATTCAAGTCTGAGCTCTAGTACGTACAGTCACATGGTTATGCAATGGGTAATCATATAGTACAAACAAATCATATAGGCGGACAGATAGACAAAATTTGGCTATTGATCAGAAAAGGAAAGTTCTCTGCTACACTCTGGACAATAAAAAATATATTTATTTATTTTTTTTTTATTTTTTTTTTTTAACTTTGGCAGTCCCGCCAGGAAGTTTTATTAGAATATTGATAGATTTACAGTTAGAAACGAGAATACAACTAGCCACATGTACATTTTTTGGATGTCTAATTTAAGTGGTCTGCCCTAAGGTTCCACACTAGCTGCCATACCTGCAACCCAACTAGGGGGTTGCCTATTTAAACCCTCTGATTATCTAACTACACCTCTATACCTCTAATACTTAACTTCTGACCTTAACCCGGTATAACACCTACTTTTGGTGAATCTCCAAGTCTGACTTGCTGCACTACGCCACCATACTGGCGTAGATTTACCAATACGATACATGTTCTACCCAATTAATCACACGGTTTTCTTTCGACAACCGACGCTTTAGCCGCTCATGTTGTCTACTACAGCCCTTATAAGGTTCGTTTTCAGGCCCGGCACCCACCTCATCCGGTAGTACCGTCATAGCCATCCATCTACCTCCTTACTCGGGTCTTGCCAAGGGGTTTCTGTTTTTCCGGTTTCCTGGATTTGATAGTATAACAATACACCAATTAGCTCAGAAGCTTCCATTCAAGATGGTAAAACCAAGATTACAGGTATTTCTACCCAACCAATCTGAGCTACAGTTACTATAACACAGGCCTATTTTTCAAAACGTCTATAGTAGGATTCGAACTTTTGACCTGCCGCTTGGGGTGACAACCTGGCAACTTCTCTAAGTTGCCACACCCATAAAAAATATATTTATTTGGTATGAACTAATTAAAAGTTAATAATAAAAAAAATCAAAAATAGAAAATTTCATTTTGATAGTATGAAAAACTGATATGGTTTTATTATAATGATCTATGACCCAATTGAATTTCAAGTTTAAAAAATTTTTTTATCTATGAATTAGAGGTCTTAATAGATCAGGTTGGGTCGGGTTTGGCCTGATCAGGATTAGACACACTTGAGTCAAAACCTGACCTAGGTCTGACCCACCTTATGTAAACCTGATCCGGGTCTAACCCAACCCAACCCAACTCAGGTTGAACCTGGGTTATTGGTCCTTGCACTGCTACTTGTAGTCGCAGAGCCAAATACAACAACTGGTCCTTGCACCAGTATTGGAAAATGACTAGTCATATGTCTTAAAATGACCAAATTACCAATAGGTGACTATCCCATTATTTGTAGATCAGTTACACAATTAATAAAGTTTTTTATATTGTTTTACAATACTTTTTTAAAAGCTTGTGTAATTTAATTCTACTATAAAAGACAAAAAGTCTTCTAAACAAACTTGAAGTATTCGAGCTGCACTACAACATATTTTTTTAATCTCAGTTAATCTTATGTTGTTATGTTGCTGTCTCTTAGTAAAGTTTCATTTAAAATATATATAAATTAAAGTATAAAACAACCAAGAATATGGGTGTGGCGACTTAGAGAAGTTGGTAAGTTGTTACCCCCAAGTGGCAGATCTAGGGTTCAAATCCTACTGACAACACTTTGAAAAATAGACCTGTGTTCCGGTAACTGTTTCCTGTCGATCGGTTGGGTATATTACCTGTAGTCCTTGGTTACTATCTTGAATAGGAGCTTTCGGGCGAAGTTGTATTTCATAACACAGACAAATCCAAAGAACTGGGAAAACAGAAACCCATTTGGCAAGACCCGAGTAAGGAGGTAGCAAAGATCTTTGACGGTGCTACCAAAACCGGAATATTGGACCAGAGCCGAAGTACTGGATATTGACCTCAGGAACAAGGTCTACCAACCTGGCCACCGGATCAGGTACCGGAGGAAAAGAACCTATGTTATAGAAGTAGGTACCAGGGGGAAAAAAACTATGATGCCACCTAATGCTAGGTAGATCAACCCTTCTGGGCCAACTAGATTGGAAGTTTGGAAAAACCGGTGAAGGACCGGTAGAAAAGTGATGGTGGGTACTGGAGTTGGAGCAAACCTTACAAAGACAGAAGTAGGTATTGGTAAAAGGACAGAGGTAACCCTGTCTCGCAAGTGTGGGCCTCGGTTATAGCGATAAGTACCGAAGTGTAGGTGAATACCTGATATGGGACAGGTACCACTCTACCAAGTTTCCCGTTGAGGATAACAGGACCGGGAATACCCGGCTGGGTCCTAAGACAATGGATAAGTATCCGGAACTTGCTGACTAACTTATGTAACGGGCATGTTCTGGTGATACAAGATGGGTTGGCAGGCAGAACATGGATCAGAGGGTTTAAATAGGCAATTCCCATAGTTGGGTTGCAGGTATAGCAGCTAGTATGGAACCCTTGGGCTGGACTACTTAAATTAGATACCAAAAGTGTACGTGTGGCTAGATGTATCCTCGTCTATATGGATCAGAGGGTTTAAATAGGCAATTTCCATAGTTGGGTTGCAGGTATGGCAGCTAGTGTGGAACCCTTGGGCGGACCACTTAAATTAGACACCAAAAGTGTATGTGTGGCTAGATGTATTCTCGTTTATATAACAAATGCTGGTATTTCCCTTAGAGAATACCGATGGCCCTAATATCGAATAAAATTTCTAAGTTCCAAAACGGGCACTTTAATTTAAAAAAAAAAAAACAACCAAAAATAACTAAATTTTGTATATAAAACGAAGAAAAAAAGTAAAACTAAAGAGGTTATGATTCAGTGAAGGTTAAGGGTAGAGTATACATAGATCATTTTTATATGATATGCATAGAAATTTTTTTTGTATAACATATTGTGATAAATGCAGAAATTGAATATCCTAGAATATACTATGACCTGTAACCTATGATTATCAATTACATCAGATCAGTTGGATTTTTTTTCTTATATAACTTTTAGCTAACTTTTTTTTCAAATACAGAATACTGTTTGTATCACTGTAATTAGAGAATCTTCAGTGATGATTTTGTTGCTTTTGGTACCGTGTTTGGAGTCGCTGTCGCTGTAGTCTGTATAACCAGTGGTAGGTTTTATCACTCTTGTACTACATTGTCTTGCTAGTAGTAGTGTTTAAAGTCTTTGTTTTACTTAGTTTTTTTTGTTCCATATAAGAGCCTTTCTTATATAATGGTCTGCTTTTTTTTTCAGAACAATCAATGGTTAGAATTTGCCCTTGTTGAAGTTGTTGTATTGGAGTCATTAGAGTTGCTTTACTATAATCAGGGAATCGTCAGTGTATATTTTATTGCTTTTGGTACTATATTATTTTGGTGTCACTTTCGCCATAGTTAAAGTAACTAGTTGATAAAGTTTTTCACTTTTATGCTATGTTGTTTTGCTGGTGGTATTATTAGTTTTTGTTGGCCACCTTGTTTCTTTTTTCATACAACGTTGAGTTTTTTTTACATAACGTTGACTAACTTGCTTTTTTTTTTTCTAGAGCAGTTAACAGTTGAAATTGCATTTTGTTGAAGTCACTATAGTTGGACTATTGTTGAAGTCGTTGAAGTTGTGTTGTTTAGTTTCTTGTTTTTTTTTTGTGAGTACATCCAACCAATGCCAACTAATACTCTTCTTTCTAGACGATTATTAGTTGTATCTTCATACAGTTCTCATTCTGGTTTCTTGTCTTTCTGGTGTATGCGTAATATTATGAAAACATGTTTTGTTGGTTTTGTTGTACTAGTATGCCACTGGTAGTAAATTTGTAGTTGGTGGTTCTATAACTGGTTATGTGACTTCGTCGTTTGTTTCTCTTGCCAGTAGCGAATAGTAAATTTGGTGACTTAATATTTTTTTTTAGTAGTCAGTTAAGGTTCGAGTTGAATAGTTTGTTTAGGTTTAGGGTTAGAGTTAGAATAGGGTAGTTTAGTGGTGTTAGTGCTATAATATATTAGATGTTTTTAGCAATATAGAATGATTCTTGATTTTTGTATAAATAAATTGCAAATATGCAATATTACAAAATTATTACTATATATAATATTTAATATTAATCAGAAATTCGTATGTATTATATAAATCGGGCACGTATCAGAAGTGCACCATGGTGCAGGTGCACCAAAAATTTTTTTTAAAAAAGGCACCCGGCCGGGTTACAAGAAACAATTATATTTGTTTGTACAGTCTAAACGAACTCTTGCTTATAAAATTCAAACATAATAATATAAAACCACTTTAGTATTGTCTGATATTATAAAATGACAAACTATTACAATTTAATTAATTTGTATATGACAATTTTATGTTTTTATTTGATATACAGTAGAACAGATGCTTCTAAAACACAATTAACATTCTAAATTTAGATTCTAAATTATCTTTAATTTCTTTAGCACTTATGGCTTCACTTTACTAATATTTGAATCGAGTTTATCTGATTTATAATTCATATAATAAAAATACTATTTAAAAAATCCTACTTATTTTCAAAATACGTCACTTATTTGTTAATTATGAAACCCTCTAGTAAAAAATTAAATAACTTTGTATCATTCAAACTATAAACTGACAAGTTCAACATGAGCCTGATAAGAAAATAGTATACTGTAATAAATTTATAATACTTAGCAAAGTGTGACCACTAATTTTCTTTCTCAGGAAGTTCAAGAAGTCCATGTGGTTTTGCAAAAAGTACCTAGAAAGCTTTCTCTCCTTCTGATCCAAGCTAATGCCTGATAATTCAAAGAAGTCAGTGTGGTATTTGCAAAGTGCCTCTACTAGTACCTTGAAAAAGCTTTTTTTTCCTTCAAGAAGGTTTTCACAATATGCGTTTATAAAAAGGTCTAGAATTCTTGCAGGTCATACACCTCTCGAAGTGCACGCCCTTGAAACTATACTTTAACAACGTGTATTTAGAGAATATTAAAAAAAAGGGCATTTATAGAGATCATGTATATATTTGAGCCAGAACATGTGTACTTATAGAGGGTATACTTAGAGAGGTTTAACTGTATATGCTTGACCACTTTTCTTATTATTCTTTAAATGCACGCTGTTAAAGTGCAGCCCTCATGTACTTAGAGAGGTTTGACTATATCAGGAAAACTTTTCTCATTCTCAAAAGGGAGTTATTTTCATTAATAACTCGTTATCATACTCGTTATTATAACTCATTATTATAATACGTTATTATAACTCGTTATCATATCTCGTTATCATAAAGGTGGTGACAGATATTACGTAATATTTTAGGGGGTGGTGTCTCTAAAATCTTACTTTAAATATAGAAGTTTATAATAGTCAATCAAATTTTTCTTATATAGGGGGAGGGGGTAGAGTGTATAGTAAAATTATATTACGTAATATATGTTACCACCCTAACTCGTTATCATAACTCGTTATTATATCTCGTTATTATATCTCATTATAGAGAAATCCTGATATATAAACCCTGCTTTTTCTTCCAAGGCAGAGAAGGTTTTTGTCCTTTACTTCTCTTCTTTTCTAAAAAGTTCTGTTCTTTACAAATCTTCTTTTCTAAAAATACTTGTACTTAAAAATATTATATCTAATAAACTGATATTATCCTTTGACTATAAATCTTTTATTTTTATATTCTATCTTTTCATTATCTCCACATTCCTTACCCTCTCACATGTTAAGTCAAGTAGGACCCTGAAATATACATGGATAGGTCAGATAAGAGTTTGCTTATTTTTGAAGTTTTTTATGCAAATCTTTTCTATATATAGTAATTTTTTGCTTATTTTTAAAGTTTTTTCCGCAGATCTTTCTTTTTTTAGTAACCCTATAATTAACCTGACCTATCTATATATATCTCGGGGTCCTAATCAAGTGATATCATATAGTTTCTTGCCTAAAAGTTACTATATTACAATATATAATTATCTATGTATCAATACTGTAATAGTATTAATATCTTCACTAATAGCAATAGTTATAGTATAAAATCATACAAAATAAATGGGTTTTAGATTAAATATAAGTTGGTTATATCAAAATTAAGAATTTTATTATAGCATATAGTAGAAATTAGTTGATTTAGCTATATATAGACGAATTAATAAAAAAAAACATGTTCATGTCTTAGTAACATTCAGAGTACTAATTTAAAATTTAAATTTTAATATTCTTTCTCGTTATTATTATTTTTTTAATTTTTTTTCGCAATTTAATCATTTTTTTATTTTTAAAATTAATGATTTGATTGGTCATCACTTATTAGAGCTTTTCATAAGTGATCTACAGTTTTATAACTGAGAACAGTCCCACCTGTTTAAATAACAAGTTATTTGGTCATTTGTTATTTAAATTTAGAGTCTTTTAGAAGTTATACAAACCAAAATTAGCAAATATGATTGGTTTGCTTTTAGTCTATATAACTTATAAAAACCTTATGCAGCTTAATTTTTATTAACAACTAGTCAAACAAGTCATTTAAAATTGTCTAAATTATTATTGGCCAGAGTGTAGCAACAGTTAGTTAGTATATGTAAGTAACATTTTTGATGCATTTTGACCAAAAAATGTACCTTTTCTGATGCATCTTTGTATATCTTATAGAAATTTATCAAAAGTACAACTTTGAAATTTTTTGTTTGTCCACACATGTGTTACGTAATTAAAAATTCAAAAAAAAGCAAAAAAAAACAAACCTATCATATTGCAAAGTTACTCTCTAAAGCAGTAGACCAATAAAACCTGCTTTGTTATTAAAAACATGTTTTATTAAATTACATTTGTGCACTATATTGAACTATTAAACTTCGTTTCTTTTCAAGTACTTTCTTTAGATTTGCTCATTTTCTCATTTTTTAATCTAACCCTGTAACACTTTAAACTTTCAAACACTATCTCTGAGTACAGATTATACATGAGGACGAAATTATTTTGGGTTCTAAAACCCGAAATTAAAATTTAAAAACAAAATTGTTTTTGATCTATTTTACTTGAAAGAGGAAATTATTTGATACTTTTTTTGAATAGACGAAATTATAAGGAACATATCTATATAAATTTTATTTGCTCTTTTTTATAAAAAATTTTAATTTTCTCTAATGAAGACGAAATAGGCCTTTTTCAAAAATCAATTTCAGTGGTATTACTAGTACAGATTGAGTTAGCCAGAGTTTTTTGCTTGTGTTCCAGTATGTAATGCAATGATTTACAATAACATGCTGCTTTAAAAAGATCCAAACTTGGATCTCACACTATGCTCTAATCCCAATTCTTTATTATTTAAAAAAATATACTCATTAAAACTACTAATTTTTTTCATTCTAAATTCTTATTTTAGGCTTGTTTGGCCTTGTCATAAGATGTCGCGTGTTTTAAAATAACAAGTAGTTACAAGCTAAATTAGTATAGCCATTTGTAAGTATAGATTGATAACTTTAAAACCTTTACTTTTTAAAATTTAGATGAAATAGAACTATTACTGACAAATTAATTTTTTAAATAAATGATTTTTTAAAATCCCAAAAGTCAAAAGAGTTGAATTAGAGCCTTCATCATTGCAGTATTGATAAAGGATGTTATAGTATAGTTGGCTGTATTAAAAGTATTACAAATCATGATGGATTATTATAATAGAAGTTTTTCAATTTAGATACACATTAAACAAAAAAAAAAAATGTAAAAATTATATTTTTTAAAATTAAAAAATTCTATATTTTTAATAAAATAATTAAGAATCCCGATTTATATTAATTAATACCAAAATTAAGTTCAACTTTTGAAATCTTTAAGCAAATTAAAACGTTTAAAACATCTTTTTTTTCACTACCCACTTTTTCTTCTTCAGCTAGACCATTTCATGTATGCTTATCCACCAAGATAAGAGCTGTTTAATGAGACTAATCAGTTAAAGATGGTATTCGTGGTTGAACTAATTTAATAAACTCTAAAAAAATTAAAAAATAATTACGGAAAAGGCAGAATTATAGGACCAATGAACTGACAATTCCTTTTCAAGTGCCTATGACTAAAAATCGATCAATTTTCTGTCTTTTTGAGCCAATTAAATTGTAATTATTAATTATAAAATTCATAAATAGTTTTAGAGAATTTCTATTTGTACATGGAGTGTATGTACACAGGTAATGTAAAAACAAACTGATATCTTAAAATTTTGATTATGAAACCATCTTTTATTTTCTAATAAAAAAAATTCCTTAAGAAATTTTGGTATAAATAAACCTTGCTATAATCCCAAACCTACCCTTACTCTAACTATAAGCAAGGGTTTATTTTTCATTTGTAACTATTGTTTTGATTGATATATTACACAATTTGTAAATCAATAAATCGATATATTCTTAATAAATCTTTGATTTTTTGGAATTGCTTCAAACAAGCATTATCAATAAATAAAAAAACTTCAAATAGCAAACGACACATATAAATTATACTTGTGTATAAACACTACGTGTAAATTAATAAATTTTCTAGTATTTAATACTATTTAATTTTAAAAATAAATTAAATAAAATTATATAAATACTATATGCAGTACAATATAGTATTTAAAATTTTAAATATTTTGGCTCTGGCCCTACAATGCTACATATTAGCCTAGTTTATAAATAATTATTTGATAATATAAATAGATAATAATTAAGCTGTTTTATATAAAGATTCTAACAAAAAACTTAACAGATTAAACAAAACTTTAACAAAATTAGCTAGAATTAGTTTAACTCTGATAATAGGCCCAGGACAAGTCCCATTAAAATAGATCAAATTGCTATCTATAATTAAAATTTTTAAAAAAAAACATAAATTTACTATATAACTTTGAGCTAAGATTCTTTTAAATCTTACTTATTAACTTTAAATTAAATTTTTCAGGGATATACGGTGCAAACAATCTAGTCCCGACAAATAAAATTGATGACATTCAAATTGCTAATCCTTCTTCAAAAAAAATAGTAATCAAAAAATACTATCCTAAAATATTAAATCAAAACAAGCTAAACACTTCCATGGTTTTTAATTTTTTTTAAATCTATTTATAAAAAAGTTATAGCAGGTTGAAGTTATAGTATTTTTATAATTAAATATGAAATTTGGCCGCCCTATATATATTATAAAAACAAGCAATTTGGCCGCCCTATGTATACTAAATTTGGCCGCCCTATATATACTAAATTTGGCCGCCTTATATATACTAAATTTGGCCGCCCTATATAT
>QKWP01002677.1:10356-44019 GCA_003550325.1 Gigaspora rosea | reverse complement strand
TCTATAATTAAAATTTTTAAAAAAATATATGAATTTACTATATAACTTTGAGCTAAGATTTTTAAATCTTACTTATTAACTTTAAATTAAATTTTTCAGGGATATAGAACAAGGAGTGAAAAAAAATTGAGCTTAAAAATTAAATTAAAATTTTGCCAATTTTGCACAAAATGAAAATGTAACTTTGCCAAAAACAAATATTTTTCGGTTTTAAGATCATAAGTATATGTAAAATCATGCCCTGAACAAGTTTACTTAGGCGACCTAAGTAGGTTACCTTGTAAGAAAAATGGGTTATCTATGTACTAAAGTTAAAATTTTTGGGTTTTAAATATAAAACATTTTTTTTTGATTAGGTAACCTACTCTGGGCCCTTAAGCAAAGTTGTTCAACACGTGATTCTACTTAGTTTAAAGTCACCGCGCGTTTTCTCGGACCTTTTACTAAGTGAAAAATGGGGTTAAAGTTCGGAAAAAATTTTTTTAAAAAATTTTTTTAAATTTTTGAGAAAAAAATTTTTTTCTGAACTTTAACCCCATTTTTCACTTAGTAAAAGGTCCAAAAAAACGCGCGGCAACTTTAAATTAAGTAGAATCACGTGCTGAACAACTTTGCTTAAGGGCCCAGAGTAGGTTACCTAATCAAAAAAAAACGTTCTATATTTAAAACCCAAAAATTTTAACTTTAGTACATAGATAACCCATTTTTCTTACAAGGTAACCTACTTAGGTCGCCTAAGTAAACTTGTTCAGGGCATGATTTTACATATACTTATGATCTTAAAACCGAAAAATATTTGTTTTTGGCAAAGTTACATTTTCATTTTGTGCAAAATTGGCAAAATTTTAATTTAATTTTTAAGCTCAATTTTTTTTCACTCCTTGTTCTATATCCCTGAAAAATTTAATTTAAAGTTAATAAGTAAGATTTAAAAATCTTAGCTCAAAGTTATATAGTAAATTCATATATTTTTTTAAAAATTTTAATTATAGATAACAATGAAAAGGACATGCTCAGGGCCTGATAAGATTTATTAATTATAAATTAGAGAAGTACTATCATATACTTATTAGTGCAAGATATTAAGTATAACAACTTGAAATTACAATAAATATTATTAATTATCCGACAGCTTACTATAATCATATCACCAAAATAATTCAAGTTATTTTAATGGTAATTACATCATCATCAAATAACTTTGTTATTTAATGAAGATGAAATTTATAACCCAAATAGCTCAAACTATTCTGTTGGTTTGGTCATTGTAAGCTAAGCTACCAGATAAAACTGTTATTGAATGCTACGTACTAGCTTATTATTTTGCAAATAATTTTGTTATTGGCTACTTCGCATTCAATAACTATATATTATTCAAGTTAAAATATATACCAGTTAAAGATAAGTGCGTGATCATATATTAATTAAATATAAAATTATATTAAATAAATAATTGGCTCAAAATATATCAAAATTAATTTCGAAACCTGCTTATTAGATAAATATAACATTTTTGAATTAAATATATTAAGCATACATTCTTAAATCGACTGCCAAGTATGGTAAAGCACATCGGGTATATTTAAAATTCATAGCTACAAATCTAATAAAAAGTACTATCGCTATTAAAAAAGTTCCATCGAATAATAAGAGTCTCAACAGAAGAGTTTATAACTAAAAGTACAAAAAACATTCATTACAAGTTGTCAGTTATACTGATTACTAAATATGCATATTTTTTGGGTATAAAAGAAAAAGGTAATGTTTAATAATTCATACATATGTTGTGTATCGAAATAAAATCTTGCTAAATTTTTTTTTAACCCTTCAGCTCTATGGCTGTTGGGGTGCGTATGGCGCTCATTTATTAAGGTCCTTGTTATTTTTGTACATTAAGGTCGTACAATTTTTTCAAATTACATTTCTATATATTGTTACATATTTGTGACTAGTTATACCACCTAATTCTGTACTCAGTTACCAAGATATCGCTCATTTTGGTTACCCAATCCACCGGCGATATCTTCGAATTTCCAACTTCTTCCGGAACCTCAAGTTGTCCATACTGACAGGGGTGCAAGGAGGATAAGAACATCTCAGTACTTCTTTCCTTTAGCCTTTTGAAGTTTCAGCTTCCAACTTCAACCAAGACCTCTAGTCGTTCGTACTGACCGGGGCAGGGAAGAAGGATAGATTCTTAGTACATTCTTCCTTCGGCCTTCCAAAGTTTTGTTCTCCTTCCGTTTTGGGTTAGGACTGAGCCCGACCTGAGTTCATCTGAGATATTTTTCCTTATTGGGTTGGTACAACTTTGCTACTTTTTTTATCATGTTACCATTCAACCGGAATCACACTGGAAGTATACATTTTATTCTTATTCAACCGGAATTCCACCAGTAGTATCCATTATTTCTGAAATTTGGCAGCACAAACACACTAATGTAGTTAAATTAACCAACCGCGGTCCTGGCATCCTAGTTCAGCCCTTGCTCTCGTGATCACATATAGTTTTCCATGTCCGCTAGTGGGGTTGAACTGGCGACCTTACGTTTGGCGACCTGGGAGCGTAACCACTTACGCTATCGGCCCGCAGGTCTAAAATCTTGCTAAATTTAAAATCAAGGTTAAACAAAATTTTGAATTTATTCAAATTCGAGAAATTGTTTAAGCACTAAAGAAAAATTTTAGCACAAGTAACTAAAACTTGAAGCAGACGAAGCAAAACTGATCAATGACAGATATGTCAATTCATCTTGTTAATATCTAGATGAAAACAAGTAAGAATAGTAGTGCTTATGATCACTGATTAATAAGCTGAATTAATAATATATACATTGATACCTCTAAGCTAGTTTAGTAGCTAATTTACAGTATTTAAAATTGGTTTTTGTGCTGATAAAACGAAGAGCATATATTACCGCTTAACTTAGTATAGATTAGGACCATATAAAATTTCTTCTCCAAATAACTGACCTGTATTACAAACTCAAAACTGAGTAACCCATGATTTAACGGATAGCATAAAAATTTTGAATTTGACTATATAAGAATTAAATTTCATAATTCGGGTCACATTAAATGATTTGAATTATTGGCCAAAATTTCGCCATTTCAAAGGCCTTGAATTTCTCGAAATTTTGAATCATATGAATATAATAATCAAACTACTAAAGCTGTGCCTCTGTATCTAAATTTCATTATTTGGGTTAACCGGTTAGCAAAATTGCTATTTAGTAAGAATTCTTATATAGATCATCTGAATAATCCTTACCCTATCCTAATCTCTAGATATTAACATGGTGTATTTTGAAAAAAAAATTATCAAGTTTTTTTGCTATCTTCAAAGCAAAAAAAATATCTGAAAAGGATTTTATTTGTTGTAATTTGTATATTCTTCATTTTAATTCGCCCTTTTAGAATTAAACTCACCATATGCTTATTTTTTGCAAAATTATGAGCTAATCTATAGATCTTATGTTTATTTTTTTTAACTGTATAATTTATCGATAAATTTGAACTAGTTAATTTTTAATTTTACTTATAATAGCATACATGATGCATATCAATTTACATATTGCACCAGATTGCTAAACTCTGTCAGCAACCCTTTAAATATTATCTGTGTAGTTGTAAGTGAAATAATAAAGAATGCTAATAAATTGAAAATTATAAGTCAATCATTTTTCAACCGGTTACCTGATATGAGTAACTTGAATAGCAAATTTGCATCTGGTTCCAAACTCTACATATGATAGATATTAACAGTTAATATATTGGATTTGTAAATATAACTATTAGATTCATATAATGGGAACAGACCAATGGATTAATTTTTTTATCAGATTTTGACAGGCTATCAGTTTTGACTAGATCAGAGTCAACTGTATAGCAATAAATTTTAATATATATTTATTTTTTATAATATTATAATTTTTATATTAGATTATTTGGTCATTTCAAAATAAAATAACCAAATGACCAATAACCAATTCATTTGGTCATTTGGTCATTGGTCATTTGAAGTATCAACACTGCCTTGTACTACCACTTGCAGCTGTGAGGGACAAAATTTGCTTGACCAATAGGAACTTGGGAAACCCAAAATTCCGATCTGTAATTGCTACATACATACTTTAAAATGATCCCAGTTAAAAACTAATTGAAACCAAGAAAAAGAAAATTGAACGAGAATTTTGGCTGTAAAAATTGTATGTACGTATGAAGTTCTTTTTATCAAATAAATTCTTTTTTATAATAAGTTAATTAATTAATTATTTTTTTTTTGCAATGAAATGGTTACATCATATATCACCCATCATTAAACTAGTCTGACCCGGGTCTGACCCGACCCAGGTTTGATTTGATCCAACCCGATCTGAGTTGGGTCAGACCTGACCCAGCTAAGACCCCTACTATAAATGAACTAATATAAAAGTAAACAATGACAATATATTAAAACCCAATTTTTTCAAAAATTTTTTAACCAAAATTTTAATATACAAACAAATACCAAAAATCTTTTTTAAAAAAATATTATTTCAAAAATGGCATTTTTCAAAAAATTCATAAACAAATTCAACAAAAAAGAATTGCTCAATATTGAGCATCAATTTGAAAATTTTGAAGCTACAAACAAAAATTTTAAAGAAATTAATAATGAATTTAAGGTAAGTAGCAAAGACCCTTATACTAATATTTGTGATTTTAAAGCTATGCTGTCCTTAAGAATAGAACATTATTTATAAATGATCAATTCTATTGGTATGATGATAATATTTATTATTCTGGAGAATGTGAGTTAGTCTACAAGTTATATCTTGGTGAAGTTAGTCACAACCCATAGATGAATAGAAATTTCGTACTAAAGCAGATTCGTTTTTTTTTGCAAGTTTAAGAAAAATTGATTAGAAATTTAACAGAATTTTGATTTGAATTGTGGATATGAAAATGGAGATTCAACTTCATACATCTAATTGATAAAATACTTGAAAACTTAGCGGTTATATAACACTTAGCTACTATGATTGCTGCTTTAGCATCAGATACTATTGCAGCAGTATCATAGCAAATTTTTGTGGTCCAATTTATTCTAGAACTTGAATAATTTTTTTTGCATTGAATTCACTAGTATATAAATATAATAAGTAATCTTCAATTGAATGAACATATTGCCATTTATCAGGTAATATAATAATAAAAGCATATATACTTTGTTTAAGTTGTAATGCCCAACTATTAACATCTATAAATACAATTTATTATTAATTATTAATATTTACATGTATTAATAATCAGAAAAGCTTGTAATTAATTATAAACTTACATAATGTAAGATTTGTAGCATTTTTTAAGATTTTATTAAGTTTCAAGGTAATAGTAGCAATTTTTGAATCTAGTACAGAACCAGACAAAGTTGTTCTTCATAGTGGAATTAAGTATTTTAGTGAAGTCACTAAAATATGGTGAATCTGCTGCTACAAATAATATGCCTAAATACACAAACAAACAAACAAAAGATTGATTGGCTTGTTTTGTTTTATTTTCATCAATTTTGTCAAGATTGTAATAAGCAGTTAGCGGTATTGTATAATTGGATTTTAGTTTTTTGTTTGAACATGTAGTTGAAAGATCTGCAATTTCTTGACTACTTTTGTTACTTATTGTACATAAATACTTGATTTGAATATCATTTGAAACTTTTGGACATTTAATTGTCAAATGAGGCTTCAAGGCAGTAGATTTTTCTCGTTTCCAACTTGTTTTACAAAATGAGCAAATAGCACCACAATGTTTTTTTTTAGATTGCGGGTTTTAGTGAAATATTCCCAAACTTTATCTCTTGGATGACCAACAATTCCATTATTAGTATCACTTGAACTATTTGGTGATTCATTATGATCACTATGAATATTAGTCACATTATTAATATCTTGATCATCTTCCACCGTTGTGCTAATAGTTATTATAAATAAGTTAGCATTTTATATTAGTATTAATAAAATACACATAATTGTTTACCTTAATTGTTCTGAATCCAACATAATTGTATTCTTTAAAGAAGTCAAAAAAAAATTTATATTGCTTAAATATTAATATATAAGAAAAGAAAGTTTATACATCTAAATATAGTACATTTTATACATACTAATAGTATAAACTTAACAGTCTAAAAAAACACAATACAACTTAAAAAAAAAAATCTCAAAAAAAATTTTTTTGGTACTAATCGAGAATCCAATAACAAAAAATAGTATTTTAACCAATATCGTATTTAACTATTTTAGCTTAGAAGATATTTAAAGTTAATATTAAAAATATAAAATAGGTTATGTGAGATATTGAATAAACTACAAATAACTCTAAAAATTACAATCCTGTTTATAAGGAACACTATAATGAACACTCTATAACAAGCACACTACAGTCAACTACTACAACAAATCACTACAACAAACTACAACAAGCCACTACAACAAACACTATGTGACAAGCTTTTTTTTTGCAATTTCACTACAAGTTTGGTAAGTTATACATATAACAGTATAAAGTAAAACTTTGACACTTTTGAAATTTAAATATTATAGTATATATATCGTGCATATGTTGTACATGTATTGCTACTAGATTATCAATTAGCTTATCAAGAACATGTCTTATTATTAATAAATAATATATATTGATAATACATTCTTGATTATTAATGTTTGGGATTTGGAATAAATTTGGGATTTGGAATAAATTTGGAATTGTAATAATTTTGGAATTTAGGATATATATAAAAAGTAAATACTATTTGGGCATTTGGAACTTATAATTTATCTTGGACCATTAATTTGGGTGGCAAGTATATTAGAATCATCTCATTGAGATGAACATTTTGACAGTTGTTTTATCCAAATCAGATCATTGGATCAAAAAAATTATTTGCTGTCAACCCTTTAAGAAGCTTTAATAGATAATTTTAAATATACATAAATATGAATATTGACCAATCAGATTTTATAATTGGTTTGGTGACTATAATGAGGGTTTTTTATTAATAAAATTGTTAAAAATCAAATTTTTATAGTGATAGTGATTATAAGTAATTTGTGACTATAACAAGGTTTTTTACTATATTTTAAGTCTGTTGCAGTGCTTAAATAGAGGTGTGACTATATGGGTGTGACTATAGGGAGGTCTGACTGTAGCTCTTTAATTACTATACAAAAAACCATTGTTACTAGTAAAAGGTTTGCATGTTTGGAGATATTCAAAAACTATTCTGGAATCCTTGAATTTAAGGTCTCGTTGAGTGTAAATACAAAATTTTAGACTACAATATTAATGAGAAAAAAATCGTAAAAGTAAGTACTATAGCACTATTATATATATTATTACTAAATAAATCACCAATTAACATAAGACAAATCCGAAATAATCACAATTTTTACTAATCCGATTGGTACAAATTTTGAAGATCTCTTTTAAAATATCACAAAAATGTTAAAATCTGCCCATATGTTAATTATTTAAGTAATTGAATCTATTAAATGTTAAAAATATCATGCTCATTCAGAGTGCAACCTTGGACACATTTATGGTATCCAATTGTCTGTATTATGTTTTCTTCTTCAAAATTGTTTCTAACTTACTATCACTATTATCCATATCATCTAATTCGAAAAAAGATATGATTTCTTCAAGACATATTTCGTTAGATGTTTCGTTAGAATTAATTTTTTTTATTTTAAATAATATAGTTTGAGCAATTTTTTTCTTGACCAATATGTCACCAAATACATACCATTTTGTTGCACGTTTATTTGTTAAAGGCCAATTTGATATTGTATATAAATATGTTGTCACTTTCAAACAATCGATCTTTTTATTTAATTCATTTATATACAAAAGTGTAATTGATATACATAATCGGTATATGATGTTTATTCATAATCGAAGACTCTTACTTAATAAAGACCCCATAAAATGATCGACTTTACTTAATAATATGTAAAATAATAATTTAATAAAAATATATAAGGGTTAAATTATAGTTATTCGATTACATAATTATTACCTTCAAAATTTGAAATCGGAAAATGAAATGAGAGTGTTTAGAGACTCCCATTTAAAGAAATAAATAACTTCTCAACAACAAGAATTATCATTTCAAATTTATCGGAAAACGAAATGAAGTTAATATATCGTTTATTTGAAAATAAATATGTCATCTATTTTTGTCAAAATTAGATTCACTCAATTATCCCAATTTTATTTTTTTTTCTCTTTTTAAATATCGAGTAGCAACTTATAAATGACAATCTTAAAGTCCAATTTTTTTATTTGTTGCAAACATGAAAAAAAACTTCGAAACAACTTGTATGATCAGTTTTGATTAAAAAAAAAGTTTTTAACATGTAAAACTAATTCGATGAACTATTTTATATAAACATATTTATTTCTTTTTTAAAACTTTTAAGTAACTCACAAGGAAAAAAAAATAGTTACAAATTTGAATTCAAGATTATAACATATGGCCCAATTTTTACTGATTTATGTGATATTTTCAAATGATCTCTCTGATTTTGTATAACAGAATTTGCTAATCACACCAATCAGATTTATTTATATGATAATTAAATTTTTTTTGTTTTTTTTTAACTCGAATATAAGTTCACCATGAGTCTACTATGAGTTCACCATGAGTTTTTGTAGGTTAGAAAATCCTTCAACAGTAGTTAGAAATGTTTACATGACTTTAAAAACAATTTTTACATATTTATTGTGACCTTTGTTTAGACGAGAATCTTAAATTTTAAGAACTTCATTGAAAGACCATTTTATTGAACTACCCAAAAACACTATTATATACTGTAAACCATTAACAAATAAAGGTAACAAGAAGCGTTTTTTGTTAAAAACTGTTTTTTATTAGATTTTCAACAAACTGTTTGTATGAATAATGTTATAATGCAGTTGACTGATGAAATAATTACTAATATGTTCTTTAGCCCTATAAAAAAAGTGGTCTGGGGTGTGGTACAGGTTGTGTCTGGAATCCACGGAATGGCATAGTCGGAGTGGTACGTATAGAGCTATTGACGGAATATCATAGTGTAAAAAGTGATACGGTTAGATGGCACGTTATGACACGTTATACGTAATGCCACCTTCATTTCACAGAATGATACGTGTTGAAGGTGGTACATGTTGGCTCATTTCACAAAGAGTGAAAGATCAATATACGATTTTTTTTAAAAAAATTGCGATATCTCATAATTTCACTAATGAAACTGCTCTGGGTGTCTTAACAAAAAAAATTCCTTGCAAAATTTTGATATATAAGCAGTTGTTAGTTTGTTTATATTGTATTAATTGTTGATATAAATTTATGTAATCTACTTGTATGTATATTTGTTTTTTATCACACGTTAATTCACGTTAATTACCTGGCCAAATCCCGTGCCATTTGGACTAGTAAAGTGTTGCAAACCCCGAGCCATTAACGGTCCATTTTGTACGGGCATATAGTCCACCACGGGCCAAAAATCTGTGCCAATCCAAGCCTCCTACATACCAAATATGGGTTTAATCTGTGCCACCAAAACCTGTGCTTTTACTCAGCCAACTTGTACCTTTACGGTCCATTTTTCTTATAGTGTAGGGAGATGAAAGCTTAGTTCATGTAGTTGAGATGAGTATAAAGTTGTTAATGCAGTAATGGGCTTAATGCTTGAATAGGTTTGGTGCTTGTACTGTATAGCAGTGATGGCAAATGACAAGGTCATAAAAATTTTTATGAAAATGACTATAAATGATATGTCATTTTAAAATAACAATATTATTTATTATAAAAAAATTTTATACAAAACCATGGCAAAATGACAAGTCATAAAAATATTTTTATAAATGACATTAAAATGACAAATAAATGACAGTATTACTATTATCAAAAACATTACCAAAAAATAATTATTGATGATCATAAAATTCATCAAATCAGTTGAATTCAATACTATCTATATCGGAGTTATTCAATATTTCTAAATTGGACTTTCCATATAAATGCAAAATAACTCCCAAAAGTGTAATTTCGAATTATGATTGAATTAAGCTTAATCCTGGCTATTACTCAAACCATACCCCTAGACATTATTTTTCACTTTACAGTTTAACATCCATTCCTGGTGTTCCAAATCGTTAGTTGAAAAAACTACTACATCAGCAAATTTATAGTAGCGCAATCTTTTGAAATCTTGCGAATATGCAAAATCTTTCGAAAGATTTCGCATATGCAATATATTTCAAAATATTTCGCAATGTATTTCGAAATATTGCAGGTTTCGAAATATTTAGAAAATGTTTTTGAAAGTAAATTCAAAATATTTTTAGAGTGGACTGGCTGTGACTGACTGGATCAGTAGATATGTAACCTGGGTCATACCAAGGACGCATTGGACTATATTTTCGAAATACTTCGAATATATCTAAATTAATCTGCATATCTGTATTACAAGATCAGATTAGATCTTTTGTTTATTAATTAGATCTATTTACATTGTTTTTTTATTTACAGTTTGTTTTTTTTACTTTCGCTTGTTTTCGCTTTTTTTTGCTTTCATTTTGTTTTTCTTTTTTTTTTATTTATTTATTTTTAATTTTTTTCGTATTTTACAAGAATAATAGCCCTTTGCAAGAAATCCTACAACTTTTCGGAACTTAGTGCATGTCTACTCAGACTTCTGAAACTTTGCAAGAACACATAACAGATTTCATCCAGCAATTTCTAAATTTCCAGGAATGCTACTTTAGAGAAATGGGCGCAAGTTTTGCAAGTTTTGCAAGTTTTTTGCAAGTTCTTGCAAGGTTTCGCTTTTTTTATTTTTTTGTTTCATGTTTTTTGTTTTTGTTTTTTTTTTGTTTTATTTTTTTATTAATTTATTTTATTTTGACACTTTGAGAGAACAGAACCCTTCCTTCCTAGCACTTTGCAAGAAAACCTACCCAGACTTTTTCGGCACTTTGCGACTTTTTTAGCATTTTGCAAAACATTAACATGGCTTTTGAATTTCTAAATTTGCAAGAACGCGAACTCTTATTTTAGAGGAATGAAGATTTGGGGCTTTGTTTATTTTTTTTATTAGTTTGTTTACATTTTTGTTTTTTCGTTTGTTTTTTTTTTACTTATTTTTTTAATTTTTATTTTATTTTTATTTATTCCTGACTTTTTCGAAACTTTGCGACTTTTTCGGCACTTTACAAAATTTCTCTGGCAATTTGCAAGACCACCAACACTTTTGAGAAATGGTTTTTTTTATTTTTTTCACTTTTTTACTATTTTTAGGAGGTATTTAGAAAAAAAGAGCGAAATGAAGGTATAACCAAACCAAAAAAAATAGCCAAAGCGAAGACAATAGAAAACAAAAAAGTGAAGACAATAGAAAACAAAGAAGCGAAGATAATAGCTAACTTTGGAGTGAGCGAAAATAAGTGTATAGGGCTAGTTTTTTGTATATAGTAATAGAATTAGATGTGAAGAAGTGCGAAAGTAGTTAAAATAATATGTAATAATATAAAAAAAATACTGCAAAAAATGTATAATAATTAAAATATAATATATAATGTAATATGTATAATATATAATAATAATATATAAAAAAAAATAATAAATAAAAGGGATTATATATATGTACCCAAAGGTACATATACCTGCATCATGTGACCTATAGTATAGATTACCACCAAAATTTAGGATCAGGTGTAATGTTACATGATCAGAAAAATTCAAAACAATCGTTCATTTTGACAAAAATCGCTCATTTTGCAAGAAACTGTATACTAAACCACCTTCTGTACATTAATTAAAAGTTTTCCTTGATCGATTTTACTATATAATAGCCTAAACCCTAACCCTAATATAGTTCTCACCCTAACCCTAACCTAATATAAACAATGTTGATTTTGTATATAATATCGTATGATCAAAATAATGGGTACAAAAAATTTTAATGTACCCTATAGCAGTGTTGTCACTTGGACATTTTTTGGACATTTTGGACATTTTTTCAAATTAAAATTACTTATAATTTTATTAAGATAATCTATTTTAATTTTTTCACCAATGAGTCCAGCACCTAAAAAAATATATAATTATATATTTTTTTAAATTACTTTATTGATTAGTTAAACATGGGACATAGGCTTGGACGATTTTGGACAATCTTGGACGTTGGACAAAAAACATAGTATGGACACGTCCAAGTAACAACACTGCCCTACGGGGTATAACTAAATTAATTCTAAATAAAAATATAAAATTTAATAATGCGAAAATTTTAAAAATTTTTGAAAATATGCAAAATATTGCAAAATATTGTGAAAAGCTGCAGATTTACGCGATAATATGCAAAATATTACCTCCTGCGACCCCCAAAATGAGATAATTAGATAGGGGTTTGCATTGTTTTATTTGGCCTATTTCGCAATATTGCGCAATATATTTTGCATTATTTTGCAATATTTCACAATATGTTTCGAAATATTTCAAAAAAATATATACCAAAATCTTTCAAAAGATTGTGGTTCTTTTGAAAGATTTCGCGTCGATCGCAATTCTTTCGAAAGATTTTGGTATGCAATTTCTTTCGAAAGATTTCGCATATTTATTTTGCTGATATAGTTGGCAACTTTTCAACTAATCGATTTAAAAAAAGTTAAACACTAATCAATTTATTATTAACTGGTTCGATTACAATTAATTGCTAGTTATCAACTAGTTATCAACTAGTTATCCCATGGGTACTATGTAACAACTATAGCTGCAAACATTTGAAAGGTCTGAGGTAGTGACGTCACTACGTCACTCTTACGTCATATAAAATTGAGGTAGTAACGTCAATACGTCACTCTACACCCCCTGTCTTTTGTTAATTGATGTTCTAATGTCTGCGGCTCTAGTAACAACCTGTGCTTTTTTTCCTAGGTTATTTTCACCGGTCTATATGAAAATTATGTGACACACGATTTTCATATAGACTGGGTGTGATTAATTGATCTTTTAAATTTTTGTTTACAGTCAATCCTAATTAAAAGTTAAAGATCGTGAACTAAATTCTCAATTATGTAATCAACAAGACTTAGTATTTCTTTATGGGTCTTAAAATAGTCATATTTACTAGAGCATAGGTTTTAAAATTGACATAGACAGGAGAAAGACTATTAGATCTAGTGGGTTTTGAGGTCCAGTGGGTTTTAAAATTGTCATAGAAAGACAAATGACTATAATAGATTCAAAGAGTTTTAAAATTGTTATAGACAGACGAAAGACTTTATTAGGTTCGATGGGTTTAAAATTGTTGTAAGCAGGTGAAGGACATTACTAGATACTAAAGGTTTTAAAATTGTTATAGGCAGATGAAGTACTTTATTAATTTTTCATTCAATAAAAAAAAGCTTTATTTAAATATTTAAAATATTATTTATGTTTTTATTTTTATATTATTATCATGTTTTTTAATGTTCTAAAAGGTTAAAGGTGAGTAATGTTTAAACATATCATTTAAGAGTAGTCTTGAATGTGCCAAAGGTTCCAAAGATAATAGGAGAGCTTGAGCTTGAAGAATTAAATTCTTAAATTCGTTTTTCATACTTGATACTTATGAACTGGTTGAGGCACAGCCATTTAATATACTTGTTATTGTAGTATTCTTTACACGAGAGATTCTCTCAATTTGAAAATTTTTTCGGTTATTGTGAGGTTACTGTTTTTTGCATTCGATTTTATTTTATTTTTTTAAATAAAAAAAATTAATAGGTCAATTATTGAAATAAAGTTTAAATTACTACAGTAGCTGAGTTTATTGAATGACGTGTTGCACAGGTTGTTACGTTGTACCCATGGGATAAACCAGTTATTTAATGAATATCAGTGAACACAGTGCATTCCACAGAATAATAGTAAACCATGTGGCCGAAGGCCACATGATTTTACTATTAATCTGTGGAATACACCGTATTCACCGATATCCATTAAATAACAAGTATTTATCAACTAACTATAATTATATTATATTAATCAACTAAACGATATAACAGAAATCACAACCATGGATTGGTAACTACAGTAATAATACTTCTCGGCTTCTCGGTTTGAGATGTATCTGGTGTGCATTTTTGTTATTTCAAATTTGCCAGTTTTCAGTGTGTTTTACACTAACAGGTTATCCTCCAAAGCATAAAGGCATTATTCTTCGTATATAATATGAATTGCTCCGGGTACCAATCATAGAGTCAGTACTTTACAGTTGTGATTTTTCAATTTTCACTTATTGAAAAATGATTCAGACGATTCTTGACGTAATAGATTAATAATAATAAACGTAGTTCATATTTAATAATGATATAATAACTTAAGTAGTTCCTTTAGTGTCACATGTTTCATTTTTTTCAATTATACTTAAATCGTCTTTTTTGCTTTATATCTATATTTGAATCGACCTTTTTTTTTTTTAAATCACTACTAGATATTAGACCTACCATTAAATCATAGGTTAGATTTAACCATTTTTTAATCAATTTTACAGTATATAATCTATTATAGTAGAGCTTGGATCCATTATCTGTTTTCATATTCAATTTAACAGATATTTCGACGGATTTTATTATTAACTTTAGTATACAAGTGATAAAAATCCAACTTCTATATTGTGGTTATAATATTCTGCGAAATATAGGTGAACAATCTACGTCTTTTTCAAATTTCCATTACATAATAAGCGAGATGTAAAATAGTGAAAATATTAAAGGAGGGAGAGCGTATACATTTAACCGATTTAACTTTAATAGTTACTAGGAGATAAGTTTCCGATTTACTCGAATAAAGGTCTCTTCAGCTCTACACTAGCTTACTTCTTTTATTTTCCTTAAGTAAAATCGGTGGGAACCCCTCTTCATCTGTCTCTCTCTTTATTAAAGTCAAATTCATTTATATACATTTGAATTTAATATACGACACATTGATGTGTTATTTGACACGTTAACATACTGTTTAACTCTACTAATAAGCTTAACACGTTGATGTGCTATCGAGAATGTTTATAATCTGTGACCTTTAACACGCAAACGTGCTAACACGTTAACGTGTTATGAAGATTTTACAAAAAGGGCTATTTATGTTAATCATCAAGTTTGACTAACATTTAATGAATTATACAAAAATAGATGTAATAAAGAAAAGAAGATATATATACAAATTTGGGGGTAAACTAATCTGGAAATTCGAATCTCTAATGTCAATAGTATCGAATGAAGGTGACAGTCATGTAAGTGTACGTCAAGCAACCATTCTAACAGCTCTTTATGATTAGTGTTAAATAATCATTCTAACAGCTCATTATGATTAGCGTTAAATAATCATTCTAACAGCTCTTTATGATTAGTGTTAAATAATCATTCTAACAGCTCTTATTGTTGCCATTCTAACAACTTTTGTGTTAAATTCATTCTAATAGTTTTTTATGATTAATGTTAAATAATCATTCTAGCAGCTCTTTATAGTTAGCGATAAATAACTATTCTAAAAACTCCTTATGATTATGTTAAATAATCATCCTAACGGCTCTTTATTGTTGCCATTCTAACAATCTCTTTTGGATAAGCATTTAGTGTTTGGATTAGGATGGTTGAGATATGGTTCATGATTCGTGAAACATTTGATCAAATATTATAGTCATTCATTAACAAACGGCGATGTTTAATTGATAGATGTCACTATAATGAGATTTTAAATATATATTTTCAAAATTCTTCGTATCAATGCAAATATCAATGTGATTATGAATAATTATTATATAAACTATAAATGACAAGTATAGTCATAAAAAGATAAATGATTTTTTTATGACAAAAATGACTTGTCATATGACAAGGTGTCATTTATTTTTAAATGACAATGTGCCATCACTGGTTTGTATAGTACATAGTACGTAGCATGTTTGGGCCAACTAATTGTACCGTAATAAAAGTTTTAAGGTAGTAAGTAAAGTAGTACAGTACGGTACCGCAAGTTAGTACGGTACGCTTATTTAATATAAATTTTTTCGTACAAGTACACTTGAATATTTTTTGCGTACATACTTTTTTTTTTTACCATAACAAACAAAATATATTTAATGTTAAAATAATTGTTACCACATTTTTAGCATTTATAAAAGTTACTTTAGCATTAATGCTATAAAGCAAATTTATATTTCATTACCGCTACAAAGCAAATTTATATTTCATTATTGCTGTAAAGCAAATTTACATTTTGCAAATATGATACAAAATAACCCAATTATTATCAAACAACTATATGCTTAAATTAAATCTAAACCAAACCCAGATTGATTTTTAGCTGTTGATTTTGTAATTCGAGAGCTTCTACTTCTGCCGTTTCCTTTCTAAGCTTTAGTTGACGTTCCAATAATGACATTTTTCTTTCTTGCAGTTCAATGTTTGTTGATATATCATCCATTCTAATTTCACTGGCTTCATCCGTGTCAGATTTAATTTCTACTATAGTTTCATCTGCAATTTGATTATTAGTATTATAACGTGATTTTTTTCGTGTGGTATTAGTGGGTGATAATTTTCTCTTGCGTGATTTTTTTGTTTCGGATTTATAGTTTTTAAGTCTTGTAACTATAAATAAAAAATTAAATTATTTCATATATAAATTATATAAAAAAATAATAATGCATATTTACCTTTACGATTTGACTCAATTTGTTGTCGTTTAACTTGGCTTTTATCACGTCGTGAATAGGGTATACCTGAATTATCATGAGTGTCTTTAATTTTTAATAGTCTTTCATCATACCGTTTTCCACTAAAAGATTAAATTAATAATATAATACATAATAAGTAATTTAAATAATAATAAAATACAATAAGTAATTAAAATATACATAATACCATAAAATAGCTGACATTAATTTTAGTTGCTTTCCTTCTTTGTTAATTAAAGCATGGGCTGACTCTTCCATATTAGTGTTATTTCCGTATTTTCTCCAAATATGGCGTTCCATTTTTGACATATTGATATTTAAGGATGAAATAATCCAAGGTGTTTTATAATATTTTGCCCAATCTAATTTTTTTAAAAAATTAAGATTAAATTATTTAACTTAATAATAAATTAATTTATTTTTACCTTTTGTACCAGGTTCATTTGAACTTTCAATTTCATTTAAAATAGATTCGACCAATTCTTGAGAAGGCGCATTAATAATAGATTTTGCCAAATTATAAATTTCTTTTGAAAAATGCTTATTATATAGATTTCTAAATTGTAAATAAAAAATATTTTTATTTTATTTAATTAATAAATATAATATTTATTATATAGAGTATATTATAATAATTACAAACCGTTGAAAATGTACAACACATGACTTAAAAATATGCATCAAATGCATTTCCCAATCTTTTGTTGTATCTAATTCATATAATGCGAGACCCAATCCTTTTGCTTGCCCGCTATCTAAATCACCTAATATGCATTCCCAACCTTTTCTATGTATGTGATATATACATATAGTTTTATTAGTAAGTTCTTGAATTATATTAAATAAACTACTAAACAATTTTTTATAATCATTCGCAGATGAAACATTTGTATATATTCGACAAAAACTCATAACTAAAATTAATAGAAGTTATTAATAATATAAATATAATATTAATGATTAGATTATATATATATAAGATCAATATATTTACCTAATTTATGCTTTTCATCGTATGTGTTTATTTCAAATTCGTTGATTTCACCTTTAACACGTTTAAAAGATAAATCAATTTGGAAGCTTTTTAAATCAATTAACAATTCTGCTTGTTTTTTTGACATGCAGATAATTAAAATTAAATCGGTATTAAGCCACTCTAAACAAATAAAAATTTAAATAATTATACCTTATAAAATCAAAAAAATTAATAATAAATTAAACATACCAATACATTGAATATAATTTTTTAATTCTTGATGATTATTTTTAGCAGCATAAAAAATGCCCAATATTCCTTGACCGTAGGGATGCAAATTTTTGTAAGCTTTTGCGACAAGAATTCGCAATTTATCAACATTATTTAATGATTGATGAATATCTGAAAGCGCTTCTGATTTAAAAAATGCTTTTATTAAATTATCTAAAGAATTAATAATTTTAGAATAAAATTTTTAAATTAATAAAATATTAAATAAATAAGTAATTATATACGTGAGTGAATATTCCTTGAAGTAATCGTATCATTTTCACTAATTGCTTGATTAATTAATGCTTGGAGATTTGCTTTTATATCTGCAGGAATTTTTTCAGGAGGAGGTGGCGGATGATTGTGTGTCCCAACACATACTAATGCAATAAAGGGACAGGCTTTAAGATCTTTAGGTATAAATTTATAAAATTTTACTGGACATGTTTTTTGAACAATATCGCCACGATCAATATCTCCAGTAGAAAGATTATGAATATAATCTAAAAATAAATAAATATTATTTAAATACAGTAGAATATTAATTAATAATTAATGTAATTATAAAGCTAATTATTATATACCGCATTTTTTCTTTTTAGATGAACGATGTAATAAAGTTGTACAATGTGGAAGCTGTTCCTGAATCTAATAAAATTTAATAAATTATATTAATTAATAAATAATTAATTAATTTAAATATACAAACTATATATTACCTCAGCTCTTCCAAGAAACAAATTTCGAAGAAGAATAATATCTATACTTTCATAATCAATCTTTATATAACGATGCCATTTATCACCGATATTATATTTAGAACATCCGATAAACCACTGAAAAACATTTTGTGATAATTGTGACTTGCATAAAATTGGGTTCCCAGAGCATATAATTCCATTAATTTGCAAGAATTATTCTTAGCAGCTAAGTATTTTCTAAATTTATAAAGTAATATTAAATTTAAAATTTTATTTAATTAACAAACTTTATAACTTACATATATGTGTTAGTTTTCCTTATATCAACATCCTGATTTTCAGTAATTTTATTCCATAATGGAGACTCGACATCAACTTCATTATGTTCAATATTTATAAATGAAGGATCGGTAAAATGGCATACTTTAATTCCCATACAATCCCGCTCTTCTTTTCTTACTGGAATATTTCCGAAATAAGGTGAGCTTTTAATTGAATGAACACCACCACCACCCATCGAATATTGTATCTAAATAAGATTAATATATAATTATTAATTATTATTATAATTAAATACCACAATATAGTAAAAAAAATATTACATTTTTCCATGCATGACTTGGATCTGTCCAATCTTCAATATGAAATATAGTTGCAATACCTTCTGGCGAAGTTGATGGATATTCTACTGGCACGCTTGAATGAATTATATTTTTTATTTGAAAACGAGATGTAAAACATGCAATCTCAGGAAATTCATCATCCTCATTAAGTAATTCATCTAATTGTTCGGTATCAGTATCAGACAATTCCTAATAACAATAAATTTTATCCGTACCAATATTGTAATAAAATTAATTTT
This sequence comes from Gigaspora rosea, assembly GCA_003550325.1. NCBI lineage: Eukaryota > Fungi > Glomeromycota > Glomeromycetes > Diversisporales > Gigasporaceae > Gigaspora > Gigaspora rosea. Next base: position 24,462 of record QKWP01002677.1, on the reverse strand, counting down.
CTTTTGCTAGAAATGCAATAATATCGATAATAATTAAAAACCAGCTTTTTTTTTATTTATATACTTGTTCATATTCAGGGTTTACAAGATCATTTTGAAGTTCTTCGACATCAGATATATCAGAATCCATTTTTGATTAAATTAATAAAAAAAATCACGATCGAAAGAGGAAATTTTATTAAAAGATCTGTTACGATCAAAAAAGGAATTTTTACTCAAAAGAGGAATTTTTACTAAAAAGAGAATTTACTAATAAAATACATATATAACGATAATCAATCAATAATCAATTAATCAATACATAATGCATAATGTACGATGCATAAACTATGCAGTCATGCGTCCGTCTGAGTACAATAAAATCTTATTAATTTTTTTGAAAGTCCGTACTAACTTGCGTTACGGTACTGTACTACTTTACTATATACTCAAAGTTTTATGTCAGAGTGTACAATCGGTTTGGATATAGTAATAAATACTACTTTTTCTACACTTCGCTTTACGTAGTTTTTTGTTGCGTGTTTACAATTTTTTATTTTTTTTTCTTGCGGGTTTTGTTTTTTATCTTTCCACTGTAATTATTGCAGTATCGTAAAGTGATGAAATTTAAAAAATTAATCAATTTGATTGGTTAACAATCACATGTAGAGCTACAATTAGAGATTTCACATTTTTATATCGCTCAAATCAGTCAAAATCGGCCCATATGAGAACTTTAAAATGTTTCCTGACCCCATTAATTCTTCGCCCAACAATTAAAATCTCCAAGTTATGATGAGAATTTTAAAAACCACCAAATATAGTCTTCGCCAGCTATAAAAGTTTTAAAAATAATCTAACTGAATATAGTCTTCGCCCGGTTATAACTCTTTCAAAATCGTTCAACCAATATACACGTAATATAGTTTTCTCATAACTATAAAAATTTTAAATAAATAAAATTTTTCACCAGCTATGAGAATTTTATAAATATCCGATTGAAATATAGTATGAGGATCTTAAAAATACTGTACCCTGACAAAATATAGTCTTCGCTCTGCTATAAGAATTTTAAAAACTACCAACAATCAAACAGAGTCTTCAAACGCTGTAAAAAGTTTAAAAATCACCAACTATGAGAATTCTAAAACCATCTGACTAAAATGTTAATCTTTAACGAAAGTAAAGCTAAATTCAATTTTGCCTTTTATGGAAAATAGCTCATTCGTACGGATATATATTTTCATATATACCCGTGCGAATAAGCTTTCAAAAAAAGCACGGTTTGTTACATAAGACTCGTACGATAATATTATATATTTTACTTTAAACATGTATGCGTAACAATTAATGCTGTTCTCATAATTTGATATATGTATATAGTTTAATTTATTTAAAAAAATTAAAAAAAAAAATCATTAAAATATCATTAAATTTTAAGAAAAATATATCAATCACAGACAAAACAATTTGTCAAAAGATCGTCATTTTTTATAAGTTGTATACCCAAAGCTTCTAATTTACAAAGCTTTTCAGTTTTATCCGAATAATCAACAGGATTAGTGCTAATAAAAATCTTTTTTGGAAATCTATATTTGTTCATTTTAGCACTATCCAATAAAACATCAAGAACTTGACAACTCATTCTTTTAGATTGACTTAAATCCAAATAATCCAATTTTACATGTAAATATTGAAGAAAAATACCAAAAGATTCATCAGTAATATCTTTATAGTTAGTAATTAAAATAAGGTTACGTAAACGAGATGGTAACAATGCAGAAAGCATTCTATAATCATCTTCGGTATAAGGAGTGAAAGGATTTAAAATTGAAAGATGAATAAGGTTTTTACAAAATCGAAGTAAAGAAAATAAAGCAGGAATAGCATTAAAATCAACAGTGGATTCAAAATGAACAAGATTTGTACAAAAATTAGAAATACATTGAATAACATTTGAAATATCATCTGATTGAAATTTTAATATTAAATGAATTTCTTTTAAAGAAATATTGGTATTTTGAATAAATTCAATAAGATCTGTAGGAAAAGTATTTTGTTTTATATATAATTTTTTTAATTTTGGAAAATGTTTTGTACCAAATGGCATCTTCATTAAATTATAATGATTATCGTAATATATTGTCAATGATTCTAAATTATTCCAAGTTATTTGTTTAGAATTAAATGAAGGAATTTCATTAATAAATAAATTTCTAATTTCAAGAGATTTAAGTGAACTCGCTTGTGTTAACAATGCTAACAATAATTCTTTGTTTGATCCAGTATATCCATATGGATTTTGAATATTATAGTGAGATGTACAATTTCCAATATAAATATGTTCAAGAGCAACTTGTACTTTAATTAATTCTGATATTGTTGTGGATTCACCATTACGTAATGATTCAATTTTTAAAGATTTAACATTTCGACATAATTTAGAATAATAATCAATTGAAGTAAATCTTTCCATTGTCGCAGGAGAAAGTTCTTTAAGATTTGATAAACAATTTTCAATTCCAGGTATATTAAATAAATCTTTAATATCGACAGGTTGATAAATTTGTTCAGAATAAAGATCAAGACATTCAAATCTTGCTCCACAATTTAAAAATACTTTAAAAATTTCAATATAAAGAGGTGCGAGCCATGAATCCTTTTGAATCCAACTGCCAGGAACATATGGAAACAATGTTTTCTTCGTTTTATCTATTTTATAATCTTGAATATTTAATAAATGATTTCTATACCATAAATCTAAACATAAATATAAACTTTCATATTTGAAATGTCGTAAAAAAGATGGATAAATAAATGTTTTTGCTTGATTATTTGTTAGAAAAGGTTTTAATGGCCAACTTATGTTTAAAGATAGAAGCGTTGCATATGCTTCATCGGTGATAAACGATGCATAAACATCAATAAGCTTATCTGATATATTATTTTCTAAAAGAAGAAAAGGTTGTTTCCATAATATGGGTACAGCTACTTTACACCATCCTCTGTTAACAAGAACACAAGAATGAAGGGATTCTTTGTCTAAACAAAAATATTGAAATATTTCTTCAAGAATCTCCGGAAAAAGATCCATGATTAAAAAAGTATTGTGTATGGGTCACTATTTATAAATGATCATCAGGTATACAAAGTTGCACACAGTAAACATGCATAGAATTGTAGAATAGAAGAAAAAGCTTGTAGATCTCGAATTTCGGTCATACAGACCGTAATTGAATTGCCGTATACGGAAACTGTTGGGGGTAAAAAAAAATACTGCGTTTGCTAAACAAGATGCAGATCGTGATTAAAGAAAATCCCCGATACGTAACTTACCCGCGCTTTGCAATGATGTCAATCCTGCAATTAACAATAGCGATAGCTATTGTGACAATGTATATCGATATACGCTGATTACGATTTATGGATTTTTTTTTCCATAACTGTTTGACCTACCGAATAATTTGTTAAGGGCAATTAATTAATTGATTGGTGGCTCAGCCACAATGAGTCAATTTTTACTACGGCCTGCAAATGTGATCTTATCAAATATATGTAATAAATGATATAATTTCTTTTTTTAATAGCCTAACAAAAAAATAGTTACGGTACGATTCTCCGAAATTTATTTCCCCGATAGGCCACTTATCCGACATCACACAGTGTGACAATCCGCAATCCGGTTCCTTTCATTTCACCGACAACTTAGTTCACCTGCAAGGTTATTTTACCGATTATTACTGTAAATTCACCGACAAGTCATTTCACCAACAGCTCATTTCACAGACAAAGTAATTTAGTCATTGTCGTTAGGGTTAGGGTAGAATTAGAGTTAATGTTAGTGTAATTTAGGTGAATTAATCCTGTCGGTAAGTGTCCTGTCGGGAAATAACTTTCGGAAAATTGAGCGATAACCCATACTAGGAACCGTGAACCGATGTAAATCCGAAGCGTAAAATTTAAAAATAAAATTATAATTATAATAAAAAAATTTTCTTTTATTACGTATAAAAATTTTTTTTTATTTATTTTATAACCTTTTACTTTTAAATATTATTTAAATTCGATAGAAACCCAAATTTACCTGTGATACTGTATTACCAATCAAACGGCAGGTTAGTTGATCAAAATAGTCTTGTAATCACGCGTCACGCGTGCGGATAAACAAGAGAGAGAGAGAGAGAGAGAAATTTCCAAATTACGTTATTGACATATTTGATTATAAGTATTAGATTGAGGCATCAAAAAAGGTCCTTTTCATAGTCAAACCGCATCGAAAACGTAACTTTTGTATTACATAGGGCGTAAAAATTAAGTGTCCGTCACTTAGAAAACTATATATTGTCATATTAAAATTGCCAAAAACATGTTACATAATTTGTGAATTTTGTTGTTTGTCGCTCAACTCTCCGAAAGGCAAATCTTACGTTTTTGATACTCCTGCACTTACTTTTTTGATACTCCTGTATGTACCCAAAATTACGCTTACTTTTTTGATGCAGATCTGCATATATACACGTGACTTGTGTTACACAAAGGCCCAGTGCATTGTTTTTGCAAAATAAATTTTTGGTTACACGCCGCTAATGTCGTGTAACGTTACACAAGTTTAATTTTGCCCGGCATTAAGCTTAATACTGGTGGGCACTATCATGATAATTCCCCCGGCGGGGTTAGACATAATTCCGGCCCACCCTAACCCTAAATCTAGTGGTACCCTAACCAGGCATTAAGCTTAATGCTGGTGGGCACTATCATGATAATGCCCCCGGCGGGATTAGACATAATTCCGGCCCACCCTAACCCTAAATCTAGGAACCCTAAAAACTAATTGTTCGAAGCAACATCCAATCACAGTACATATACTGTTACACGACATATGCATCTAGTATATGTACTGTGATTGGATGTTGCTTCGAACAATTAGTTTTTAGGGTTCCTAGATTTAGGGTTAGGGTGGGCCGGAATTATGTCTAACCCCGCCGGGCATTATCATGATAGTGCCCACCAGCATTAAGCTTAATGCCGGGTTAGGGTACCACTAGATTTAGGGTTAGGGTGGGCCGGAATTATGTCTAACCCCGCCGGGGCATTATCATGATAGTGCCCACCAGCATTAAGCTTAATGCCGGGCAAAATTAGACCTGTGTAACGTTACACGACATTAGTGGCGTGTAACCAAAAATTATTTTTGCAAAAACAATGCACTTGGCCTTTGTGTAACACAAATCACGTGTATATATGCAGATCTGCATCAAAAAAGTAAGCGTAATTTTGGGGTACATACAGGAGTATCAAAAAAGTAAGTGCAGGAGTATCAAAAACGTAAGATTTGCCTCCGAAAGTTATTTCTCCGACAGGACATCACATAGGTTAGGGTTAGCATTTGATTAGTTGCTGTTATACATTTTTAGCTATGTGATGTCGTACAAGTGGTCTATCGGGAAAATAGCTTTTGGGGAATCATATCGTAACCAAAAAACAACATTAAAAAATTTTCAATTTCAATTACATAAAGAACATATGTTTTAAAGACTAAAATATTTTGGAAAATTTTTCTTTACACCGTTTTACAGGCAAATTTGTAAATGGTCACTTTTTTTTTGGCGGATCATATATAAATCATAACATAAGGACCATTGGCATTATTAGAGGACCAAATTGCCTATTCGAAAGCTTTACAGCAATATCATTGTCGGTAATGTATAACCTTTCAACATTACGGCACATTTGTAAACTATCCCAAAATTTGAAAAAGTTTGACTAATAATATGTCAATTTAATTTGACTTCATATTTTGTCCCTAAATCCAAGTATTCGGTCACTAAATTTTATTATTGATTAATTCAAAACCAATCCCCAAATTTTTTCGCACACCAAAGATATAACAGCTGTATTCCACAAATGCACCGTAATGATCCTTATCAAATTTTCACACAAAATTTCGGATCCATCCGACAAGCTAACCCGCATTAGGTTAGGATTAGGTTGTCAGGAAAATAATAGAGATCCACAGAATTTATGATTATACGGTATAACTTGTGGATAATCAGATGAAAGATCATGGCTTTTGAATTAAATGATTGGATCTGCACCTGAGCAAATTTTCCTATGATGTAAGCGATAGTGAAAGCAAAAATTGCAATTAATTGTCTTCAATCTTTTTTAATGATAATTTTAATTGATTGAAATTGTCTATACGTATAATAAAATTTAATTGCAATTAAGTTTTTGGTACCCCTGTTTGTAGCTGTGACATACTAGCAATCCTGATATGTAAGTACATACGTAGAATTCAGTTCTTGTATATAGCTTATTTTATTTTCTCTGTATTAAAAAAAAATATATATATATATATTTAGAAACTGTCAGAATTCAGGTAAATACAATCTTTACCCATTCATCTGTTGACTTTTACATGCTATTATATTCGACAAGTAATTCTGTCTACTCCTCAAATGAAGAGATGATGATTATAACCATAACCTTGCAGATACAATAATGTCAATGCTCTAGAACACTACTCTAAAACCGAAATGCATCCATATAGTGCATTAACCTTGACCTTATACATAAAATGTTTAAGTGCTCCTATTATGACTATAGTTTTACAGGGTTATAATCATTACTCTCTTAGGATGTTCGCAAACGCCTCAATCAATAGTCAAAATGTGTCGGAAACTAAATTTTAATTAGCGGAAAAATATTTTTAACCAATCAAATGTAATAGTCATTAAGATGTACAGTATAAGATACTGTATGGGATACGTGTTTATTACATCAAAGAAATAATTTTAAATCGTAAAAAAATGTTCAGTGAGTTTATCATTCAGTCAACAAACATATTGTTCCGAACTACCTTTTTTTTTGCGCTTATTTCAAAATTTTATAATTATTAGATTAAATAGAGTACTGTCCTGGAATTAAAAAATCATGCGCATGAATTTTTATATGTATAATTGATAATGTAATTGTAATACGGATAGGCCAGATAAAGTATACCATATGGGCTAATCGGAGACATTGAACCCTGAATGGAGTCATCAAATTTAATCTAAACCTCTTAATTGATTTTTTTATTGGTCTGACGAATTATTAGGGTAATTGTTTGGGTCTATTCTGCACTATTTTGCAAGAATGATTTAATGAATATGCGTCAAACCCATTAGACGCTATTCAAATCCATTAGATTATTTTCTGATCTGTTAACCTGGGCCTATTGAGACATGCCATTTAACATTGTTATCGTTACAAGTAAAAGTTAAAAATAATCTAAAATAGTATCTGCCATGCAATTGTATCGTCAAATAAACTACCACACTATCAAAAATTTTTTAGGGCATTACGTCTAGCTCATATGCATGTCTCGGATTAGCCCAAATGCAAAATAAGAGCTAATATAAGTTACATTCCGAAATTTCCAGAATAGAAAATTAGTCAACTCAAAAGACAAACAGCGTTGAGTGAAAAATTGGAGTTCCGAACATCGTCGCATCATCACTAATCGTGCTAACGTACGTACGATAGTACTATTCTGTTTTTTTTTACATTATAAAATTTCATCAAATAAAAATTAGCAAGCTCAACAATAACTTTTTTTAGCGACACATTATATTATTATTATCGTTGACAAAGTTGTATAATAATATATGGAAATCGTAAATACATAAATAAGCAATGGAGGTAATAGATATTTTAAAAATTTTCAAAGATATTTAATAAACCACGTAGAGTCAATAATTGCTGCTCAAGCACTAATTGGAAGTTTTATTTTGATACATCGTGGCAATTGAGAACCATTACAATCATTAGCTCCATTTATACTATTGATTTCTATCTAAAATGTTATATGAGTAGCTAAAATTATGTTGTGCACTATTTCGATCTCTAGGAAATCACATCTAGGTTGATGCTTAAGAACACCTTGAGTGGCTTTAGTCCTCAGTCCATAATATTTATCTGCAGAAGAGATTCATGATATTATCGCTTCCAGAAATATACTCAATGCTGTTCAAGTTTTATCAAAAAAATATAACTTATCATATACACTCGTCTATAAAATTTGAGAATTCGCTGTGACAATAAATGACTAAAAAATTGGAGCGGTAAAACCAATTCATTATATCTTATTGTTCATGTCTATAAAATTAATAAAGTTTTACTAAATTTTAGCTATGTACATATTATTTTTTCTGCTTGCAAAGCGGGATGTTAATTCATCTAATATATTTAGATGAAAAAAAATCAGAGTAACACACTCGCATATAAAGAAAATCAAAATTACTTCAAAAGTGGCATATCTTCTGTGGATAACTTTAACACTTTATATATGCATTCATAAATATAAAATCGAGTCAAACCGATTAAATACATGAAATTTATGAACCATTGTAAAATGTTTTATTATTAATCTCTGGGAAAAATCCATTATCCGAAGGATTCTATACATTGTAAAATTATTATATTAATCAAGTTCATTTATGACGTTTATTATCTCGTTGATACTGTCATTTTTTAATTCATCTGATTGTGCTTGTAATTAGTGATTTGAACCGGTTGGGTTATAATCGGTTAATCGACCCGAACCGAATAAATTTCGGGTAACCGGTTGAATAAATGCTTAATCGGTTGACCCATACAACCAGTTGAGAATCGGTAACCGGTGGACAAATATAAATTACATCAGGAATGAGCAGTGTTGGCAATATGGACATTTGGACTTATTAAAAATAATATGGACAAAATTTGGACATAGTAATTTATGGACATGGACATATAGGTTTGGACATAGTCCAAATTTTTTAAAAAATATTGACATATACCAAGTGCCAACACTGGGAATGAAGGTTCTGAAAAGTCCAAAAAGAAAATGAATGAACATAAAAGACAAGCAAGGTCAAGACAAAAATTTGATTAAAGGTCTAAGAATTTCTAAAAGTAAAAGATATGAAGTAATCTTAATTGGCTGCAATTGGTTGATATTAAAGGTTAACAATTAAGGATTTGTTTTGGTTCAAATCACTATTTGTAATAAATATGCAATATTTGATACTACACTTTTTGCTTCTTAATAATTATTCTTAATGCAGTTACAAACAATTTTAGTAGTAATTTGGCTCTTGGATCTTGTAGTATGCTAGATCTAGACCAATAAATGAATCATTATATATGTTATATTGTTACTATACTAAACAATATTGAAAGTAAAAAATCCATTTTTTTATATTTTTGTTTTTCTAACAATGTCTAATAAGATCTGATATTAATTTTATATATTAAAACTCTAAAAATAATTAATACCAATTATTGCAAAATATTCAAAATATTGCAAAATATATTGCGAAATATTGTGAAATAGGCCAAATAAAACAATGCAAACCTCTATCTAATTATCTCATTTTGGGTTGCAGGAGGTAATATTTGCATATGGGGTGAGTCAGTAGAAAAGGGACAAATTTATTAGATAAATTTGTCCCTTTTCTACTGACTCACCTAGAGATTGTACCCGTTGGGAAAACCTCTACCCGGTTACTATTAAATTACCTGGATATCCAGATAAATTACTATGTCAAACAATAGCAGGTTCTACCCGGGTACAATCACTAGACTCACCCCCATATTATCATGTAAATCTGCAGTTTTTCATAATATTTACAATAATTTGCATATTTTCAAAATTTTTTAAAATCTTCGCATTATCAAATTTTATATTTTTTATTTATTATTATACATAATATATATTACATTTTAAATATTTTTAATCAATATTACATATTTTATTATATATTATATTTTAATTATTATATATTCTTTACAGTATTATTTTTACATTATTACATATCTAATATTTTTTAACTACTTTCGCACTTTGTCACATCTAATTCTATTAATATATACAAAAAACTAGCTTATATACTTATTTTTGCTTACCCTGCAATTAGCTATTATTTTCACTTCCTCTTTCACTTTTTTGTTTTCTATCATCTTCACTTTGGCTATTTCTTTTGTTTTGGCTATACCTTCATTTTGCTCTCTTTTTCTAAATACTTTCTAAATAATAGTAAAGAAGTAAAAAAATAAAAAAAACATTTCTCAGAAGTATTGGTGTTCTCGCAAATTTCTGGAGAAATCTAGTATATTTTTGCAAAATGCTAGAGAAGTTAAAGCTGGTGTTTTTGTAAAGTGCCAAAAAAGTCCCAAAGTGTCGAAGAAGTCAGGAATAAATAAAATAGAATAAATTTTACAAATAAAAAACAAAAAATGTAAGTAAACTAATAAAAAAATAAATGAAGCCCCAAATCTTTATTTCTCTAAAGTAAGAGTTCATGTTCTTGCAAATTCAGAAATTGTGAAAGCTGGGTTAATGTTATTGCAAAATACCAAAAAAGTCATAAAGTATTGAAAAAGTCTGGGTTGGTTTTTTTGCAAATTGCCAGGAAGTAAGGATTTTTTTTTTAAAAGAGGTCCTTTCTCTAAACCTTTATTTTGATATTTTATAATTTTATACATAAGTACATTATAATTACTATCTACTATAGATTTATAAATAAGAGCCAATTTACTCTTCGGCTTATCTTAGCTAGATAGATCACTAGACCTCTAGTCTTTGTAAATACTAACAAAAGGAAACTGACTATATAGAATAAAGTTTTGTTGGCATTTTATGAATCTTCTTTGATTTTCTTCTATTTCATATATTTTTTTCTTTATAGTTAGCATTGGTAAATTTAGATTGTCAGATTCTTTATGTCTTGTAGTCCTACTTGGCAACTATATAATTCCATTGCTATTTCGTGATAGATTGTGCTTGCATATTTTTTCTTCTTTTTGTTAGACGTTCACACTTTCATTGTCTTTTCTGTTATAAAACCAACTAGTACCCCTTTCTTGACGTGTAGTTTCACATATTCCTTCGTGAATTCTTTCATGTCTTTGTCCTTAATTGCTTCTTTTTCATAGACTTTTTAATCACTTCTGTTATGATTTTTTCCAGTGGTTCTTTATTCTTCGTACAACTTAGCAAATATGGTGTATCTTCTTTATCTTGCATGCATCTTGCACATAGATAGTTTTTATTCTTATTGGGGTTCCTAATATATAAGTTAATATAATTTAGGAGTTCGTTAGTTATTAGTTTTATTTTAAAATTTTTTATTCTTAATTGCATTGGGTCGGTGCCTAAGCTTAAAGGTCTTCCTGTATGTAATAGATATGTTATCATCGCATTCCAATTAATTTCCAGTATAGTATCCTTTCAATATCTTATCTGATTTTGACCCATCCAGTTTGTCGTGTTTTCTGCTCTAATTATTTGTTTTATCAATTTTCTATTACAGAATAGTATTAATGATTACAGTACGACAGAGTGTAGTAGTTGCTAGTTAATTTTTGTGAGTTGAAACTGATTTCTGTTATTTCTTTTGGATTGCTCTGGCATTTTATTGTTTGTCTCTTACTATGTTTAGGTTTTTCTCTCTATCTATTAGCTCACTTTTAATCACAATTAGAATATTCCCATAATTTTGTTTGTATAGCATTAGTACGTATATTAAATCCAATTTCTTAATTTCATCTATTTTTGGCTTGAGATGGTCAAAGTTGGTATTTATTTTTATTTTTGCCTTTTTATAAGCTAAGCCAAGAATTATATATAACCCGAAGAGTGCTATATGAAATTTTGTTGGTAACGAGGTTTTGTTATTGTCCACACTTTGTCTACCTGAAGTATTTTTATTGTCAAACGTAGTTTTACTATTCTCTTTAGATTTTGCTCCCCAATATTAGGTTGATTATAACAATTCTCTTTTCTACAAAACATTTAGCAACTTGTCAATTATTAGCATCGTCGAAATAGTTATTGCCTTTACAATTTTGTTTTTCCAAGTTTTATTATCTCTTTCTTTGCTATTTTTTGTTTCTTAGCCTTTATTAAGCTTTCTATATTAGCATGGATTATTCCTTTTTTATCAATTTGCAAAGTATATATTTCTTCTTGGTATTTCGTAATAGTATAATTTTTCAATTTAAGTATCCTGTCATTTAATATGCACCTGTTGCATCTTGTTACTTTGTTAAAATCATTTATATTTCAATGCTTGATCTTGGCAAGTTCCTTCTTAACACTAGAAATTCTTCTGATTATTTTTCTATCTGTGATTATCCATTTACTCTTTTTTCCTCATCTTATTTATTTAATATAAAAAGGTTTGGGTTGTGTAATATTTCCTTGGGGTAATCCATTTCTTCTATCACCATTACAGTTGCTTTAAACTATTCTGATTTTTTTCTTTTGGGTATCTTTTTTATATTATTATGTACTTCTTTCCAGCTAATATAACTTGTATTGTTGTAGTTCAAAAATTGTTCTATTGCATACAAATTATGAATATTTATTTTCTGTTTTATCTCCGGTGCTCGGCTTATATTTTTCAATGTATAGTTTATCAATATTCCACTTTCTTCTTTTGGTATTGGCCATTCATTTAAATTTCTAGCTAGTTGAATCTGTAGTCTATGCATCGCTAGAACTGCCTGTGCAGTATATGTTTTGTTCTTTTTACTAGTGAAGACCAGTTTAGTTTTAGGATAGATTCATTTGTACTAGCTGCCCATTGTAGTTGTTGTATCTGTATTTTTAGCACTGAATATTCAAATTGTATAGAGTTTATTCCTTTTATTAAATAGCTTGCTAAATGCTGACTTTGATTTATTCTAAATTCCTCAAACCATATATATCCTAATGAAATAGTGTAAAGTTTGGTACTCCTTTTGATAAACTAGCTTTTTTTTGTATTTACTTTTAATTTTTTCTATTGAACTATTTATTAAATAGCAGTTTTGCATTCGGTATATTGCTTTTGGTAGAATAAGAACATTTATCAAATATATTACCTGTTTTTCTGTTATAGATGTCAATAAGAGTTTATTCAAGCTTTCTTTGATTTCTTTTTCTAGCTCTTTTTGTGCGCTTTTTAGTAAATGTGTTTGTATAAACCAAGCTTCTAGATATTTAAATGCTTCTTTTTTGTTTATGTTTTTAATCTTTTTTCTTTTATATTTAACTGTGTCGATTTTGTTTCTTATATTTGTTACCAGCAAGAACTTAGTGGGTTTACTTTGATGTTTGTTAAGTTGTAAAATGACTCTGCTATTTTAATTATCTTTCTATATCTTTTCTCGATCGCGCTATCCTAGCTGTATTGTCCATGTAAGCCAATACTGCTGTTTTCGGTTTAACTTTTTTATCTTTTACTTGAATGTTAATTGTGTATCTCTCGAATTCTTTTGTGATCCTATTTATGATCGGGTCATAGTATATTCTTTATAGAGTTGAAGAGAAAGTCTCTTCTTGGTCCACCCTATCTTCTACTTTATAGGACACTCATCAGCAAATTTTATACATAGATATTGATCGATATATAGCACTTAATCGTTTTATATCAATTATAAAATATCGTTATATATTGATTAATTGATAAAAATCGATATATATCTATAATCGATATATATCATTTTTTATATTAAATCGTTATATATCTATAAATCAATTATAATCATAATTATTTGAAACAATATATGACAATTAGCAGATCTTTAACGATTATATAGTGTTTTGATCATAGCATGAAAATTTCAACCTGGATCACCAGATAAAAAAAAAAAAAACGGAGTTCAAACTTTCTTAAGCCCATTTGATCCGTAAGTTACCAAGGATCATAAAAATATAATATTCCACAAAATGTGCCAAAAAACTTAAAAAAAAAAAAAAAAGCCGTTTTTAAACGATTTTTACTCCTCTCTCCCTTTTACCCCCCTCTTTTTTTTTCTTCTCTTTCTTTTTTTTTCTTTTTTCTCTTTCTTTTTTTTCTCTTTCTTTTTTTTTTTAATATTTTGAATACTTTCGAAATATTTTGGGATTAGTAGATCTGTAACCTGGATCATATAAAGGACGCGTTTGACTAATATTTTCGAAATATTTCGATAATTTTTAATTATTGTACTATATGATCAGATTAGATCTTTGTTTATTTTTTTTGTTTATAATTTAGATCTTCTATCAATTTTACATTGTTTTTTGTTCTCCTTTTGTTTTTTTTTGGTTTCGTTTAGTTTTGTTTTGTTTTTTTT
>QKWP01002676.1:16385-54909 GCA_003550325.1 Gigaspora rosea | reverse complement strand
AGCGGCAACAAATATGTATGACGGCCGGAGGTTCTGTCGGAGCTATTTTGATCGGATAGTCACATGACCACACCTGGCTTTAGCCAGCCCCCATATAAAGCAATCAAGCGTACCACAAAGCGTTAACGATTTCTTCTAAGCGCTAATAATTTAATAACCGCAGAATTACCGCAGAAAATCATCGTCGATAGACCTTTATCACGTGTTCGGTGCAATCGACACCAAGTGATTATAAAATGCGATCAGAAAAAAAAATTAGATTATTTCAGTACAGTATGCCGAAGCAAAAACGTACTTCAAAAAATTTTGATACTAATGAGTCACCATCAAAAAAAAAGGCTACCGATAAAGAGAGTACATCAGATATTGATAATAACCTTACTTCTCAAATTCAAGAAAATTTAATAATTAAAGAATCTGTTGAAGATTTTCTTATCGTCGTGGGCAGTTATGAAAGAATATTATATGGCATTAATGGATGTTGGGTCAAATCAGACCAGGATGATTTCGATAAAGTACATATTTTAATATATTTGTCACATTTCTTTTAATTCAGTTATAATTTTCAATATTCTTAAATATAAAAAAAAATAATATTGAATTAAATAAAGTGTAAACCTTCATTACGTTTTGATCCAACCTTTATATTTCCTGCCCATATTGGTTGCATTAAAGCTGTAGCCGTAGGTTCCAGATACTTAGCTTCAGGCAGTACTGATGAAATTATTAAGTAATTAAATGTTATTTTGTTAATAATTATATATATATATATATTTTTTTTTTAATTAATCAAAATATTTTTTTTTATTATTAGGCTGTATGATATAAAAAAACGTAAAGAAATTGGATCTTTATTACAACACGATGGTTCTATAACTACTATTCAATTTTATAATAAAACTCATATGATTAGTGGAAGTGAAGATGGTACATTATGTATTTGGAGAACAAAAGATTGGGAATGTTTAAAAATTTTAAAAGGTCATAAAGGGCGTGTTAATTCTGTGGATATTCATCCATCGGGTAAAATAGCATTATCTGTGTCAAGTGATAAAACTGTACGATTATGGAACCTTTTAACTGGGAGAAAAGCGGCTGCTAATAAATTAGGAAGAGGTAATCATATATTTTTTTAATAAAAAAAAAAAAAACAAGTTTTTTTTGATTCAAATTTCACTATATTTTGAAAAATTTTGATTTACTTATTTGTTAGAAGGTGAAATGGTAATATGGAATCCATCGGGTGATCATTATGCCATTTTAATGGGTCAAGAAATAGAAATATATAATACTACAGTAAGATTTTTTTTTCGATTAATAATTCTTTTAACATATAGTTATAAATCTTAAAAATTCCTTCTTATTTTATAAATAATAAGGACGGTCAGGTTACTCAAAAGTTTCAACTTAAAAACTCACGATATCTTTGCATGCGATATTTTGCTCATGATGCATTGGGTGATTTATTAATTACGGGCAGTGAAGATAAAACTGTGAGAGTGTATAATGTTAAAAACGGTGATTGTATTGCAACTTATATGGGTCACAAAAGCCGGTAATTTACATTTTCAAAAATTTATGAGAACTTATTTTTGTAGATTTATTCTAATTATTAAAAAACACAATCTTATTTATTATTTAGTATTAAAGATATCTCTATAATTTGTTCAATACCACCAACTTATTCTACTCCTTTTTCACTCCTAACCTCCATTTCATCTGATGGAGTGATTAATGTATGGGGTTTAGATGAGATATGGTCAAACAAAGAACAAACACCAAATGTTATAATTAATACTCCCTTAGCATCTTATGATACCAAGAGTAGGCTAACTTGTGTTGCGTTATCGCAAGCATTTAATGACTAAAAGCTCGATATCTATACAAAGTTTCAATTTTATATAAATGAATATTTAAAGCGAATATTTGCTATGGTAAATTATTATCAGATTCAAGTTAAAAAACCTATGCAATATAGAAGCAACTTTCATAAAAAATATCATATTGATATTAATATTTTGCTGATTATATAAGTAGAATTGTTATATTGCATCAACTAACAACAATGCCTGTTTTCAGGTTCTTATAATTGTTAATGTTAACAATTTCCTTTTTTTTAATACAATTCTGTCTCTTACATTAAACCATCCAGAATTTGAAATCGATCAGTCGATTTTATTCAATTAATCGATTAGTTGGTCAGTCGATTAATCGGTTAGTTGACTAAAATTAATTGACCAACTAATAATCGATTGGCCAACTAGTCGATTAGTTGAATAAATAATAAACGAAACTTGGCAAAATACACAGAGTTGATATTCTTATATGATCGATTGATTAATCGACCAATCGACTAGTCGATTAATCGATTAGTTGGTCAATCTATTAATCCAATCGACTAATCGATTTTAGTTGGTCAATCTATTAATCGATTAGTTGGCCAATCGATTAATCGATTTAGTCGACTAATTGATTATTAAGTTAGGTCTGTAAAATTCAAGTCGATTAGTTGTCAGCTTTACAACTAATCGATTTTCGATTTGTATCACTAAATCATCGCACGATAACTCCAGCGATTAATGTACCAAAAGTTTCATAAGTCACAACATGTTTGTCAATAGAATGTATAAGAGATAAATGTCTCAAAGATACAAAAAGTATGCATTAGGTAAAATCTCAAATAACATTTATAAAATTTTGTAATTTTCTGTAATGTACTTTTGACATTAAATTTATTATTATTATTATTTTTTTTTGTAACCGTTTAATATTAAGGAGAGGAGTCCCCGACGCTGATGGATTATGTTCAATATGAATCATTCGTTGTATCAAAGGAAGAAAAATAATTATTATTTTTCACCTATTGTGTACATATTCAATATAACTACTAGACCTACAGTGACATATCATTTTTATTCAACAAACCTGTCTAATCGCTAAATTTTAAAATCTGAAAATGAAATCGAATTTTAATAATTTGTAGCATTTGATTTATGGTTTTTGAGTTTGTTACTATTGACCAAAAAACGAAAGATATTTTTGAGCTTTGGTTATTATCTCTAATGAAGTAGGAATTCACAACAAACCCAAATTATGCATCAACGAGCTTCAAATTGAACCACTATTTAAAAATAAATCGAAAATGAGAAATAGCAGATAGATCGGAGAAAAATAGGGTTTTAAAAAAAACTTACTTCTCTTTGTTCGTTGCTTATACATTATACGATGCCCACATTCTTTACAACGTAAGGGCTCTTTTGGCTTAATTTCATTTTCTGTTCCGCAATCTTTTACGTTCATAGATCACAAGCATTAACAAAAAAAAAAACAAAAGGGAAAGTTTGAATTCACAAAAATCTAGTCTTAAAAACGTACCAGCACAATTATACAGCATTTTGGGCGCATTATCACTTGCTCTTGGTGTGGCTGCGCTTTGAGGACCAGATAAAGGTGGCGGACCTTGCGGTCCTTGATAAGAATCTTTATTCATTATTCTGCGCGATATGAAGTGAGTTTGTTATTTGTTTTGGAACATGGTTTTAAAAAAACGGTAGTGTTACACAATGTTCGTATATTTTCACCGGCCAATCAGATCATATCAAAAAATCGAAGTGAAACTGGATAATGAAATTTCTAAATTAAATACGATTCGTCTTGAAAAACTAACATTACGCACTTAATAATCAATGATCTCAATAACAAAATACACATACAATAAAATGACAATGAAATAACAAAAATGCACACTCACATTAAAAAAAATTTAACACGTTAATCCTACACTTCATAAACTACATAGTGTTATAATCCTTCAAGACCAAAAATTATCTACAATCATATCTCAATATTGCCTCTAATTGACCTTAATTATTTGACTAACTAAAGGCGATCTACTATTACCAAATAATTTTTTCATTTACCTTATTATTTATACACCTGATTTAATCCTTATAACTGCGTTTAAAAATACCATCCAATGCTAATACTTTAATAGCAAACCAAAAAGTTGTGTTCACTACATCTGATCCCAAATTTTGATTGCTAACTAGCTATTATTTTTTTTTCTAGTATCCACGGGACAGATGCAAATATAGTAAATATATAAACTTAAATTCTTTATACTTATGGATATTTTTGGACTTTATGTTAAACTGTTTTACTCATTTAATTGTTAACCGTTTAATTTAGCCGGCATTAAGATTACTCTGACTCATGATCATACAATTTTTAAACGTATCATTTGAAATCTGTATTTTTGTGTAATCCGTATCATCCATACGTATATTGCCGATCAACTATCTGAACTAACAGCTAATAGTAGTTAAACTACTCAAACTATAGTTATTTGTAGTTAACTACCAAACTATAGTTAATTGTAGTTAAATTACGCAAACTATAGTTAATTGTAGTTAGTTTGAATAGTTAACTACAATTATTCAAACTATAGTTAATTGTAGTTCGAATAACCGAGTTATTTGCTGTATGCTTTTTGATTGGTCGATTTTAAGCACCGAAGGTGCTTAAAATCGACCAGTCAAATCATATGGCAAATAACGGTAAGGTACAATAGTGTTCTAATGCTATTAAAGCGCAATAGCGCTTTACTAGTATTAGAATACTATTGTACCGTAGTTATGGTACTTCGTGCTTGAATAACTGGATTATACGGCATTTATATTTGTTGGTTTGCATACCAACTGTTGACCGATTTTAAATTTTTATGCACGTGAGTTACGGGATATATTTTAAATCCGGAACGGATTTTTCGGATAACGTTAGAGTGTCCAGGATTATGATCCGGTAAATGCCAAATTATGCATCCGGTAAATTATAAATTATGCGAATTATGCGGACCCAGGATTAGGGTTAAAAAATTTTGCTGCCCAAATATCAAAATTTGTTGTAATGCAAGACAATTTTTTTTATCTAAAATTTTAGTCTATGAAACTGTTTACGTGTTATTATAGAAATAATATTTTCGAACTCTAACCTAATTGCAAGATTTTACCCCTAATCTAAAAGCACAAAATTTTACTAGAAATTTTGTGTTCTAATTTTGCCCATGTCAAAAATTACAAGTACGTATGTACGTACGTTACGTAACTTACATTGTACAACCAATAGTGTGTTGGCATATAATCTATACTAATGCTATAACAGTTCCGGTGTAATAAATAATTGTTACTACATTCGGATCTATTAATTTAAAGTGTGGATACTATGATAGTTTAGGCAGCATTATTCACATGATCCTACTCGGAATTGGAGTATAATATAGGCCGACTTGATATCGCATTATGTGTAACTTAATCGGTGTAACGTCAATTGGCCAATAGAGATTTCTTTATACGATAAATTATGCGATTATGCGAATTTCATTAAATTATGCGAAATCGCATATTTTATGTGCTATAAGGTGCTGGACACTCTAGATAACGTGTGTAACTCACGTGCATAAAAATCATAAAATTTCAAATGCCGGATAACAGTTGGTAAATACAAATAGAAAATGCCATATAATGATAATTGGTTAACTATTAAAGCTATACAGATTATAGTTAACTATGCATAGTTAACTATAATCTGTATAGCTTTAATAGTTAACTATTTTCTAACTGTGAAATTACAAATCAAATCCTTATAGATACGGATATCGATTTTGCATCACTACCCAATCCGTATAATCTGGATCACATCACTAGCTGCATAAGATGCAAAGAAAATTTAAGAAAGACGTAGCTATTCCACGGTATTGGAGAATTCTATAGATCACACGCAGCAAAAAATAATGAATTATTTATCTTGCGTGAGAATGGCATAAATCAATATGGGCACTATTTGGATTAACCCATGTACATATTTGTTTGTCCATGGTCAGATGCAAACACTGGGTTATAATCACGGATTTTAACGTGTAAAAAAACAGGATTTATTTAGAAAGGATCGACAAATTCTTTCGTTGTGGTCTTTAATTTTCGTGATTATCAATTCATCTGGCCAGTAAACAATCCGGCAGCAAAAAATAAAAAAATGTAAAAAATCACGAATAGTGGTTAATAAACATAGGACGAAGTACTCAAAAGGTAAAATTTTTCAATGGTCTAATGTATCTTAATGATGTTTTGTAAAAAAAAAAAAAATACGTAAGTACTATTACTGGTAACTGTTAATATTATACGAATACGAATACGAATACGAATACGAATATGAATACGAATACTATTTACCAGTACAATTATTTCAAAAACGCGAGGACTTTTTCTCGAGTAGATCTTGCCATAAAAGAGTATACGTGGCAAGTGTTTTGATGATCTATGGCCAGGGTTTTGGCCGAAACCTACTTAAAAAATTTTAATGTAACGGTTTTTACTATTACTCGAGTTACTCAAAGTATTATTTATAGAGATTTTGTATTACTATTTGTAAAATACAACATATTATCAAATAGGAAAAACAAGGATCCAAACTTATAACGTTGTTAATAAATAAATGGTTTAATGTGGCAACACTAATATCAACAGGCTCCCAGCGCGTATGGCTTGTTGCATATATCTATTCGTTCCTTGATTCAAAATCAAAAAAAAAATCGTTTTTGGTTCCTAAAGCCTCATACTTCAGATCTTGATGGTGGAAATAACAACATTAATTCTCGTGACAACCAACAAGTATTACCACATTCGAAATTAACGGAATCACCAATACAGGAGCAAAATCTTTCTGCCCCTAAAAAATAATGTATATGATTGTGGAGAATGTACCTGTGAACTCGTTGGAGAATGCGAACCTTGTGATAAATTAGATTCGTTAAAAATATTTATTAACATTTGATTAACAATTCAGTAAGATTCACACAATTATTTTTATTTATTTATTTATTTTTTGCGGTTATCATTAACAGGCAGCACTTGATTATTGTAAACAATATGGAAACAGAGAGGAGATTAGTAATTTACCTGACTATCGACCTTGTCGACGAGTTAAAAGACTTGAAAGGGTAAATACTTTGAATTCCAGATTTGAATACTTTTGAGATGTGATTTATGATTCACACATATACGTATTAGACTAATAATTTATCATTTACATTTTTAATTTATAGTTTGTTAGTGCATTCATTGTATTCTGATTTATCGAAGGCACAAAGATTGGCAGGCGTATTGGTGGTAACATATGATAGATTTTATAGATGGAATTTTTGATTTTAATGGCATAAATCATTTGGATGCCCACAATTAATCATTCATCATATGTACGACTTTGACTATTAATAAAGAAACACAAAGAACTCAATAGTTATTTATTTCATCAACAAACTTGATAATCTTTGACAATGTAAATAGAACATTTTGACTGTAAATTTCGTATATTGGATGATATTCTTATATAATAATTATATAAATTTTTTTATTAATTTCTTTCCAAGAAACTATTAGTTATACCGGTATATCTAAAAACTATATATTATTCGACCTTATTCAATTTTATTTTTATTAATTATTTACTTAATATTTTACAAAAAATTTTTTTTTATTTTATTACCGTAATTATTTAAATAACATTTTACATCATTATAAATATACTCGATTTTAAATACATGACAATTTTTTAACAAATTTTTATTTAATCGAAAATAATTTAATTTACAAATGTTTATAAACTCTATATACAAGATATAAATTCTATACAATATATATAAAATAAAAAAAAACTATAAAAAGATACTTAGTTTCGAAGATAATAATATCTTCTACTTGTCCTAGTCACCGCGTAGAGGTGTATCCTTTGACTAGGTTTATAACAGCCCGAAGCTGTATCCCGTGGACGTAAAAAAAAACTCAATCTTGACCTAGAGTTCGGTAGAGTATAGCTAAGACTAGTATCATGGTTGGCTAATGGGTCCAAAATGTAGTTTAGCACGTAGGCTTCTTCTTCGGAGACCATAACAGACCGTTGCCAACCCGTCTAGTATATTAATAAATGGAAGGATTATAGTAAGTAGAAATAGGCGTCTTTTCTTGAACATAATTTTCAATTCTTTGCAAGCTGCAAGAAGAAAATGCATAACTGATTTACTTCAAAACCAGTAGACTTCAAGCAGGAAAACTCAAACTTGCAAATTTTTTTGAATACTATGAGCCCGAAAAGAAGCCCAGATGCCTTTCTAATCTAGTTTTTTTAATATCCCACCTCTTTCCATTTTATAACCGAAACTAAACCAAGAATCCGCCAGGTACAGGCAAGCATCAATCGGACCCTAAAAAATATATAGCATTTTAAATTATTTTTTTCAAACTTAAATTTCAAAACAATAAAATACTAATAATATACTTACAGTATTCAATTTATCACAAGCTAATTTTACGTGACCTTCAGGTAAAAAAAAGCAAAAAAGTTTTAGTAAATATGAATAAAGAAATTAACGAACAATATCAACGATATTAATAAAAAGAAAATACTGTACTTTAATAAGGGGATAGTTAAGATTAAATTTTGTATGAAAAAAATTCTTATATAGTAGTGATTTTTTTTTTCAAACGCGTAAAATTGAATTACGCGGCTCAGGGGCGTTATTTCGAAATCCGGGTGGTGTAGATCAATTGTCCGGGTAACTTATTTATAAATAGTAAAATTCGAACTCTGAGCTTATTATCCTGGAGTTGGCAGGGTTGGATCCCTTTTGGGCATGCCTTCATGTGGTTATTAATAGCTATTCGTGTGATACAACTACGGTACGTACTGTACGTATGATAGAAAAAAAAAAAACTTGATTTTAATTATAATAGTAAAAATCTAAGCGAAGTTATTTAGTACTTATCTATATATATTATACTGTAGTATTATGTTAAATATTTTTGAACCAGATCAAAATAGAATTTTCCTTTAGTTGTTAAATTAAGTATATTTTAAGTTATATTAATTTTAATTTTTAAAAACTTGCTCGACATCGAATTCAGGTTTAGCCGTTTAGCTTGAGGCTTGGCTCATCACTATGGATCAATCCATTTCCGTACTCTCCGATCATTAAATTGTAATTCTTAATCTCGTATAATTTTGATTCAAGATTTTAGTTAAGAAAATACTAGCTAATGAACAGATCAAATTACATAATTTTTTAAACTTTAGCACTTCTAGATTAACTATATACTGAAATAGAACATTTCTGATACTGTACGTATATACTTTATAATATAAAAAAGATTGCTTTGTCTATTGGTTTAAAAAAAAAAAAAAGTATCACGAGTTGATGATGCCCTAGTTTGATTTATTAGAATGTATACAAGCACATAGTTCATTCGACCAATCGATCAGTCACGAAAACTAGATTATTTCGGTCACAATAACTGAATAAAAAAAAGGTGTTCTTGTAACATCTTTTATCGCGTTGAATTGATAAAAAATGTTTAGAAAGAAACAATCAAGGAAAGCTACCTGTGATATTCCTCGTGACTTAGAGGCACTGGGATATAAAATTAATGAAAAAAATCAACTTGTATCTATAGAAGGTAAAGATAACAAGTGGAGTTAATGCATTAAATTACTCTTTCTTAATGTTTCAACGTTAAATTCCATAGACGGCGAAATTTATAAATTTGAGGTAAAAGACAGGGCTTATAATGAGCGTTTGTACGATATTATAATGGGTAAACTACTATTTGAATTTTTATATATTTATTACAAAATTTCGTTTTGTCTGAGCTTTTGGCCTTTTGGGTCATAGAAAAACTTAAAAAAGAACTCGGTTTTATAAAAAAGGTACTACCTCTTGGCGCACAGAAAATGATATACATACCAAGATTTTTCTGATGTATACGGATCGAATCATAATGTATACTTGTTATATAGATCTCTAACAGAGATGGTTACATATGCAGTCATTTTAAAAATTAGAAATTGAATTAACGGTTAACTATTTTAGTTGCAAAAAAATTTTTTTTTTTTTTAACAACGTTATAAGTTTGGATCCTTGTTTTTCCTATTTGATAATATGTTGTATTTTACAAATAGTAATACAAAATCTTTATAAATAATACCTTGAGTAACTCGAGTAATAGTAAAACCGTTACATTAAAAATTTTTTTAAGTAGGTTTAGATCATCAAAACACTTGCCACGTATACTCTTTTATGGCAAGATCTACTCGAGAAAAAGTCCTCGCGTTTTTGAAATAATTGTACTGGTAAATAGTATTCGTATTCGTAGTATTTGTATTCGTATTCATATTCGTATTCGTATAATATTAACAGTTACCAGTAATAGTACTTACGTATTTTTTTTTTTTATAAAAACATCATTAAGATACATTAGACCATTGAAAAATTTTACCTTTTGAGTACTTCGTCCTATGTTTATTAACCACTATTCGTGATTTTTTACATTTTTTTATTTTTTGCTGCCGGATTGTTTACTGGCCAGATGAATTGATAATCACGAAAATTAAAGACCACAACGAAAGAATTTGTCGATCCTTTCTAAATAAATCCTGTTTTTTTACACGTTAAAATCCGTGATTATAACCCAGTGTTTGCATTTGACCATGGACAAACAAATATGTACATGGGTTAATCCAAATAGTGCCCATATTGATTTATGCCATTCTCACGCAAGATAAATAATTCATTATTTTTTGCTGCGTGTGATCTATAGTGATAATGCGCTATTTTTAGATTTCTCCAATACCGTGGAATAGCTACGTCTTTCTTAAATTTTCTTTGCATCTTATGCAGCTAGTGATGTGATCCAGATTATACGGATTGGGTAGTGATGCAAAATCGATATCCGTATCTATAAGGATTTGATTTGTAATTTCACAGTTAGAAAATAGTTAACTATTAAAGCTATACAGATTATAGTTAACTATGCATAGTTAACTATAATCTGTATAGCTTTAATAGTTAACTAATTATAATTATATGGTGTTTTCTTATTTGTATTTACCAACTGTTATCAAATTTTATGATTTTTATGCACGTGAATTACACACGTTATCCGAAAAATCCGTTCCGGATTTAAAATATATCCCGTAACTCACGTGCATAAAAATTTAAAAATTTAAAATCGGTCAACAGTTGGTATGCAAACCAACAAATATAAATGCCCGTATAATCCAGTTATTCAAGCACGAAGTACTCATAACTACGGTACAATAGTATTCTAATGCTAGTAAAGCGCTATTGCGCTTTACTAGCATTAGAACACTATTGTACCTTACCGTTATTTGCCATATGATTTGACTGGTCGAATTTTAAGCGCCTTCAGTGCTTAAAATCGACCAATCAAAAAGCATACAGCACTCAGTTATTCGGCACGATGTGCCTAATAACTATTAATTATTTGTAGTTTTAGTTAACTACAATTAACTATAGTTTGAATAATTGTAGTTAACTATTCAAACTAACTACAATTAACTATAGTTTGCGTAATTAACTACAATTAACTATTGTTTGATAGTTAACTACAAATATACGTATGGATGATACGGATTACACAAAAATACAGATTTCAAATGATACGTTTAAAAATTGTATGATCATGAGTCAGAGTAATCTTAATGCCGGCTAAATTAAACGGTTAACGATTAAATGAGTAAAACAGTTTAACATAAAGTCCAAAATTATCCATAAGTATAAAGAATTAAGTTTATATATTTACTGTATTTGCATCTGTCCCGTGGATACTAGAAAAAAAAATAATAGCTAGTTTTACAATAATAATACACATACTTTTTGTTTTTTTTATGAACATTGTAACTATTCGAATCGTTAATTATTTTTTTTTTTAATCAATTAAATAAACTCCATTATGCAGTATTATTAATAATACTTCAAAAATAAAGAGAAGTATCCAGAATTTACTGTAATTTTTTGGTAATAAAAAGAAAAAATACATATACTTTAGGTAGGTCAAAGTCACGTTATAATTTTGGCCAATAGGTATTTAGAGCAATTTCCGAAAAAAATGTATATATATATATATAAATGATTATTGTACGAATACGAAATCGGTAAACATATTTTTTAACAATGTCTTATATCAAAACCATTCAAAACTTAGCAGAGTATCAGGAACTTATTTCTTCGAAAAAATTAGTATGTGTATCATTTGGTTGAATTAAATTAATTAAATTATTATTAATATATTATTGGTTTTTTTTTTTTCTTCAAACTTGACTTGTTCGAATTTTTTTTTTTTTTAGACTGTGGTGGATTTTCATGCAACATGGTGTCAACCTTGCCATATGATCGCGCCAATTTTTAACGAATTAAGTTCAAAATATAGACATGCAAACTTTGCAAAGGTAGATCTCTTTTATTTTTCAAAAATATTAAAATGAATAGTTTTTTGTATAATAGTTCATTGAAAATATTATATTAGGTCGATGTTGATCAATTAAAAGAGGTCGCTGAGGCAGCTCAAGTCAGATCAATGTAAAAATTATTAAATTTACTAAGGAAATTATTGAATATTTTATATAAATATGCTGATAAAAATGACTGCTAAATTATTTCATATAATTTAGGCCAACATTCAAGTTTTATAAGAATGGTCAACAATGTGCACAATTAGTAGGCGCCAATGCTGAGGAACTCAAAAGACTCGTTGCGCAACATGCGGGGTCACCTGAAGAAAGCGGCTCGAGTTTACTGAATGTTCAGGGGCATGTATGTAAAAAATAAAAAAAATTGAATAGTTAACTTATTTTCTATATACTTTAACATTTTTATAAAGAAAAAAAAAATTTTTTTTTATAAAAGACGGATATAAATGAATTTATTACACTCAATCAAGTTGACTGTCTTAACTTAAAAGAAAATCATGTAGCTAAAAGTATTTTTACCAAAGATGGAACATTTATTGAATCGGATGTTGATGAACAGCTTTTGATATCTGTTCCTTTTAATCAAGCTGTAAAACTTCACTCGATAAAGCTTGTCTCGAAGGATATTGGTTTGTTCGCGATTTTTCAATATTTAATTAATTAAAAATTTTTATTACATTATTTATATATTATTTATATATTATTTATATATTATTTATATATTTTTTTTTATATATGTTAACTTTTATCATCATAGAACACGCTCCAAAGACAATCAAAATTTATGCTAATAGAATCAACATTGGCTTTGATGAGACAGATTCTACCGAGGAAACACAATTACTTCAATTGACTGAAAAAGATTACGAGGAAAATGCTATCGTTCCATTAAGATTTGTTAAGTTCCAAAATGTGACGAATATTAGTGTAAGTTGGTTTTTTTTTTTATTCATAACTTTATGCTTAATTTTGAATTTGGTTAAAGAAACGTTAATTTTTATTTTTATATTTCTATTTCTATTGACAGCTATTTATTGAGGACAATATAGGAGGTGAAGAGACAACCGTTCTTAAAGAATTGATATTTATCGGGTAAAAAATTTTTTTTAAAATACTTTAAATATTATTTATATTACTTATATTACTTGGCTAAGTATTTTTTTTTTTTTTTTTTTTTTTTACGAATAATAGATCACCAGTCGAAACGACCAAAATGGAAAACTTAAAAAAAATTGGAGGCGATTAATATAAATGTCAAAATTTCTTTTACTAAATACATTTATAATTATCATATAATGTAACTTATAAAAAGATATTTGTTCTCATTAATGGTTCATCGTCTATGTGGCGTAATAAAAAAAAAAAAAAAGAATGGAATGAATTCAAAATCTTGTCGCGATCTATTTAATATGAATTATTAATACCATTTAAAAAAAAAAAAAATCTTGTAAGCTATGAATTTTATAAATTTTATAAATTGTAAAACATTCAAATAAATTTCTTTTGATCTAATTCCATTTTTGTTTGGTATAATATATATGCACCAACGGTTATGATAGCAAATAAAGCAAAGTAAATTAAATATATCCATGTTGACGTGGTTGATGAATCTTTATCTCGAAGTTTAGCAGCATCATGAAAACTTCTTTGTGTCTGATAGAATTGTCCAGCGATTCGAGTCTAATTAATGAATGTTCAATGAAATGAATTAAATGAATTAAATGAATTAGTAAATTATAATAGATATATATATATATTATATTATATATATATATATAAATATATAAATATATATATATAGTGAAATAAATAACTCACGTCTAAAGATTCAATTTTACTCGCTATGCGTTGTACGTCTTCCTTCAAATCCCTAATTGCATGATCATTTCCTCCATCTAAAGGAATTCGAGATACTCTTGCTTCTAGGGATGAGATACTTGAAATAATTTTATCCAATTTTTGTCTATATTTGAAAGCAAAACAAACAATCAGGTATATTTAGAAACAAGTTCGTAAAAACCAGAAAAACATTTACGTACTGACAAGTGTCTCTTGAGCTTAGAACTTACGAAACAGCGACCAGTTGGCTTTCTGCTTTACTTGAGTCACTATAATAATTATCATTACTTTTTGGACTACCACCTAAGGTACGCAATTGTTCATGTACCTTATCAAGTGATTCAAGTATTCTAATTTGCATTCCTTTTATAAAATCAAGATTTCTTGGATCTCCTTTATCTTTTTCACGTGTATCTCTATGATCTTCTTTTGTTACAAACTTTTGAATAGTTTCAATACGCTGACAATATAAAATGAATGTAATTTAATATTAAAATATTAATTTTTTTCGTCGTCAACTTTTCTTTTTTTACCTGTTTAATATCTTCTGGTATCTCGAATGATTCTGATGGTGATTTTTTTGCTTTTTCAGCTTCATGAGGACGTAACGGTCTCTATATTTACATATGTTAAAAAAAAAATGTATATCACACTATATATATATATATATATAAAACAAAAAAAAAAGGTTATAACTTACGTCACTTGTTTCAATCGGATTTATTTCATATGTTTCGAAGGAAAGAATATCATGATCATCTGATCATATAAATGATAGTAAATGTCAATCAAGAAATTATTCTTTATTCCATGCTATGATGGATCAGTATTTTTAATTATAATGTCGACTGATCCCATTATTACACCCTATTATCATTTTATAATACCTGGTGTAGCCCCTTCAGCAGAAGCCTACCGATATACGTACAAGTTACAAGAATTTTTAGAAACGGTCATAGAGTCAATGTAGTCAATGTTCATTCAATATTGAAATAATTTACGTTATTAAAAACTCACCGAAACTCCGAAATAATATCCCGATGGTAAAGACACCCCAAGCTTTGTAAAACAAGCGTTGTAAGACCTGCCTTCATAATTGGGATCAATCGATAACTATCAAAAAAAAAAAAAAAAAAAAAAAAGAAAGTTAAATCTAATGATTCTTATTAATTCTAAATAATAATTATAGTAAAATAATATGATTTAAAAATAAGCAAAAATAAAAATTACCTGTAGAGTACTATTAATATAAGAAATTTTTGCAAATATTGGTTCTTGAGTATTACGAAACATTCGATAACAGCCAGCCATTTTAGCAGCAATAGGGTCGGAAATACTGTTATAGGAAGTAGAACCATCATTGATATGTGCCATTATGTAAGGATTCTCACGCTATTCGAAATATACGAATAATAGTTTAGAAAGTGTACTAAAAAAAAAAAATGTATATATATATATATATATACTATTAAACCAGTATATATGTGCATGAAATAATTCACCTTTCTACTATGATCCACAGTTTCGAAAAAAATCGCCAACCCATCCCATTTATCCCTACACCCGAACAACGAACCTCCTTTACTTTGTTCTTTGATATACCAAAATGCTATTCCTCGACCACCAAGAAAGTAATTTCCTGAAATCCTAAAAGACAATTCCACTTCCCATTCTTTATGAGGATTTGGTAACTGAACCCATATTGATCCAGAATGCAAAGGTACACTAGGAGCTAATCTAAGGAATTCAGGCGCAAGTAAAGTATCTACGAATTGTTTAAAAAGATATAAATATGCTCGAAATAAAT
The DNA here is from genome assembly GCA_003550325.1 of Gigaspora rosea. NCBI lineage: Eukaryota > Fungi > Glomeromycota > Glomeromycetes > Diversisporales > Gigasporaceae > Gigaspora > Gigaspora rosea. The sequence goes on along the minus strand of QKWP01002676.1, from coordinate 38,948 downwards.
CCACGATTTTAAATAAATAAGAAAGGAATACATACGTCCGTACGTGTCAAAAAACGGTACAGTGCCATTATAATAATATGGATGTTTGAAAGTATGTTTATAATCATATTTCCTTTTTATTTCTTTGGTTATATCATTTTGATTAATAGCCAGAACGAGACACGAAAATAAAAATGGTAATATTAATATTACAAGCGATAATATCATCAGTATTCGAACGGACATATTTTTTTCGATATATAATTGTTTTAAGAATTATTTTTTATCTAATTAATAAAAAAATCGAAATCGATATAAAGTCTTTTTTTTTTTTTTTTTTTTTTTCGTGGCTTAACAAACTAAAAAATTTACCCGTCGCCAACATATCAATCTTAAATTTACATATCAGCCAATCATCCCGTAACAAGTGGCAATTAAATGTATCACGATCAAATATTCGATCCACGTATCAAAAGTTTCATTTAAAGTAACAAAAACAAATATCTAAACTAACTTAACCATAAATAGAATCGTATATACGTGTATAGTATTTAACTGCAGTAAGTGGTTATAAATAATTTTTAAATCACGTTTTAGATTTTGTTTTTGCATAATTCTGTGTAAGTTATATATAATGAATTGAATTGTTCAATCAGACAAATTAAAACATGTTAAACAACAGTTCCGGAAATTGATCCGGCAAGCTCGGAGTCAATAAAAAAAAATAATAATCAATAACTGTCTGATCCGATCAAAAAATATATTCGAATATTTATCAGAAAATTTTCAAATGAATATTCATTGAATATTCATTGAATATTAATAATGATTATAAAATTGTAAGTTGAATTAATTGCTAACAGATGATCTACTTTGGATTTAATTGGATTGAATATTCAATGAATTATTTGGTGAATAATAATTATATATTTGAATATTCGAATTTATTATTCATCGGATCAGACCTTTAGACTGATGGAAACTATAATTATATCTGTCGCATGAATTAAAATTTTTAAATTGAATTGGATAATATTCCTTCAAAAAGTTATAAATGTGCAAGAAGCTTTACAAAAAACCACAATTAATGTCACAAATAGGTAATATAAATCGTTGCAAATGTTAAAAAGGCAAAATTACCTCGCAAAAGTAGCTGTTGTCTTAATAATGCCTATAATAGTTAGCGTAGCTAGAAAATATATAAAAATATATGTATAAATTCGAATATCCAATATCGGTATCCTTTAATTTTGTTGTAGCCCAGATGACAATCTCTGGCAGCCCAAATGAAAATTGGCAAATCTAACCCTAATCTAACTCTAACATCTGGGCTAAATTAATTTTAATTTGTTTAGATTGTCATCTGGACAGGATTGTCATCTGGGCCGGATAGATCATAATATATATCGGATTAAGGATAAGGATTATAATCCTAGATATTGCTAGGATAACTACCAATATCTCGCGTATCTTGTCAGAAGTACATACGTACATACGTTAAATCGACTAAGTAATCAAGACTATTGCTGCAAAACTATATAATTTAACATATTACAGATTTTTCATGTTTTCATATAAAATCAAAACTTTGAAATAGAAATCGTCGTTACATCTTCAAAGATATTTATTAAAAATTGATCTATATATTCAACTCATTAACAAATTTATGTTACATTTGACTTGTTAACTCATACGTGCATACATTACTATTTGTACCTATTGGTTAGCCAATTATTTATTACATATTGAATTATTGAATTCAATCCGAATTATAAATCGGATTCATGAAAGCCAATCCGAATTTAATCCGGATAACCGTTGAATATATATCCGAAATTCTTTATCGATTTTTAAGTGTATTTAGAATTAACATATTGATTCTAAATCTGCCAAGATTCCATTTCCCGTACAATATATATACAAATTATTCATTTCTCGTCTATCTAATTTTCTGCAAATGTCCCTAAGGCACTTAAGTTATACATTTTTTTTTTTTTTTACCAAATTTGATCGCTACATTGTCTACTAATCTGCGACAATAATCAATTGCTATTATTTAATAACAAAGTATTATATGTATATAAAAAAAATACACTAATAAAAAAGAGTAATATAGTGTTTTATACGTGGTTATATACTAAATTTATTGATTTATAAATTCGTGTAACATGTTAAAATACAATATTAACCCAATTTAAAATTTTGCAAGGAACTTTTTTAGAAACTCAAAGACTAATTTATAATCAGGCGTGTACGTACACATAGTGTACAAATAGAAATTGCCACATAAAAATATTATAACTAATTATAACCTAATTATAACATAATATAAAAATATAAATGATTATGTATATACAGTATATATATAATTCTTAATTTAAGGATACAGTATTTCTTCTTCCAAGTCATCGAAAATTGATTCTAATGATTTTCTCTCATTCCACAACTTATTGATATCTTCAAGCATTAATAATTTTGAATTTACCTCAGTAACATAACCAGTAATCAGATCAGATTCTAATTTTTCAAAATATACATTTCTAACTAGTAAATTTTTATGATCTTTCCATTGATCACCATAAATTTTTGTAACTTCACTTGAATCATTTTCTTCGATTTTTTCATCATATTCACCTGAAATTTTATCTGTAAGAGATACTATATATACTGGTTTTCCGTGATGTTTGGCTGCTAATGCCAATGGAACAGATCCAATTTTATTTATTACAGTTCCATTATGTCCCAAGATTCGATCAGCTCCAAGTAAGACATGAGTCACAGTCGGCATGAAAAAATTACATGATGAGTCCGTAATAATTTGTATACTTATGTTTTCATCTTTTTGAGATATCAATGATAATAATTTTTGTCCTAGAATTGCACCTTCGTTTAAAGGTCGTGATTCCAAAACAGTAATAGTAAGTTTTCTAGTGCATTCTAAATTCTTTAGAGTTTTTTGATTATAATTTTTAATAAAATTAATGAGTACAGAAAATATTGTAGTGGAATAGCTAATTGTTATAATATGTAATGATTGATCAACAAATTTAGGAAATAAAGCAGTAATAAAGTTTGTATTGATTTTTTGTTCTTTATCATTAGAAATTATTTTCATCGTTTTTATAATATTAATAACTTGGTTATCAAATGAATCCATTGATAAGATCTGATCTAAACTTTTTTTACATTGTTGCATGATTGAAATTATTGCATATAATGTAGAAGCCTTCATATTAGGTCTTATTTCGCACAAGTGCCATCCAATATTAAGATAATTAATATATAAATCCTTGGAGCATTGAGAATATTCGTGACATGACTTATTTTCTATAGTTTCAGAAAAAATATCTAAGGCCTTATTTACCAATTGTTGAGCACCAGATGATCTATCAGTAAACATATCAATCAAACCTAAGTGTACATTATTTGGAAGATATACTCTATAAAAAGTTTCTAATAAATTTGGAACAGTATTATAAGAACTCAATTCTTTAGGATTGAGCCATTTAAAAGTTTCATGTTCCCAATCTATTTTAATCTTGGGAATATTATCAGATTGAATATGAAAAAGGAATGGATAGATTTTCCATATTATAGAACTATTTTCATCTCGAATATTTAAAGGTTTACCAATACGTATTAATTTGATATCTGAAGAACTCAAAGTGGTTTCTTCCTGTATTTCAATCAAAGCACGTTCCAGTGGTGAACTATCATTAACTTCCATTCCACCGCTAATTCCTGCCCAATGATGTCTAAAATGATGATTATACAATATCTGATATTAGATATTGATCATAAAAAAAAAAAACCCCTTTCTCGAGTAAAACACTTACTTATAAGTATTAACTTTATCACTACGTTTCAAGAGTAAAACACGATTTCCTTGACCAGTAGGATCATCTGCGCCTTCAGAAAAGGTCAGAAAAGAAGTAACCACTTTTCTTTGTTTCATCATGTAATAAATAAAAGAAATGATATTATGAAGAGAAAATGCAGAGTCTGTGAAAAAATATCGATTGTCAAGGCAAATCGATATTTTTATAGATTAGCTTTGTGTAACTGCAATTTCGTGGTTTACGGATATCAAAATATTACACAAAATTTAAGTAATTTCACCGAAAACTTTTTGCAAAACAATAAAAAACAAAGAGGATAAATAATGGACTACAAAAAAACATGCCATTTATCTGTTTCGTTTTAAACGATAAAAACTTAATTGGGTTGGAGCGGAGTGGAACGGAATGAAAGACTTTATAGCCTTACTCAGAAATTCTTGTGATGTCCCCTATAATACGTAATGATAAAAATGACGCATCCCAAGTAAAACTTTTTAATCAGTAACTGATCATTGAAAAAAGTAAAAACTGACCAATAAACTGATTAATAAACTGATTAATAAACTGATTAATAAACTGATAATAGTTCGACACGTATTTTTTTTTACATTGAAATTTATGACAAAATGCAAAAACACAAGAAATGATGCTAAAAGATTAGCATCGATGATACATGAAGTTAGGATTAACAAAAGGCAAGATCAACGCAAAAATTTTATTACCGTAGTGAAAAAAAAGAAAATGCAGACCACAAATAATCATACAGTATATTTAAACAGATTCGCCTGCCAACTTTCCGATAAAAAGTATATTATAACAAACCGTAATAGACATTGCTATAGGTCTTATATTCTATATCAAGATTCCGAGCTCTTGCCGTTTCAATAATACTTTTCTTATAGCAAGTTACAAAAATTGGAGAAAATGCACGTTATAGAGATTAGCTGAAGAACAGATTTATGACTTTTTGAATTATTATGTTCGTTGCATATTAATATAAATTTATTAAATATATATTGCTTATATTGATCTTTATTATATAATATATAATATATATTTTGATGTATTAGATAAGCTACAGTACTATATAGATTTACGGGGGTTTTTTTGAACCCCATTCAATCCTATTCAAGTCCCAAACACTTATATAAAAAATACATTTTCAAATTATAGACATAAATAAAAAATTTTTTTTTTGCTACAGTATTTACAAGTTCATAATTTGGGTATTTTTTTCAATAAAAATAATCAACCAATAAAAATAAATTTCCGTCATGCTAATCAAAACAATGTGATTTGGAAAAAATTATAACAAAAACAATGTGATTTGGAAAAAATTATAACAAATAAATTCTTATTCTTAAAATTCAACCACAAAGAAAAATTTACATTTACGATCCATCCATCCGAGTTACCAAATATAATCCGAAGCTATGTATTTGTGCTGCATACGTAAACATCACGGTTCAAACCTCCATAAAAAATTCGTTCCAAATCCAACAAGTACTGTATAATCATATGTTTTTTTTTCTATATACCTTTTTTTTACTTATCAATAATCAAGACGAAATTCATCTACAGGCAGTTTGAATGACAAAAGCGATATACATACAACAATGACGCGACGAAATTATTTACCCTACGACAAAAAAAAAATAGAAACACAAACGCGACATTCACCCCATGGGGTAAGACGAACGCACCAAAAGAAATTCGGAAGAGTATATAAAACCTTTTTAAGAAATAGAAAAGTAAGTATATCATCAACAATTTATGGGGTTTAAAGAAATACTGGGATTGTTATATAGTTTTACAAAAAAGGTTTACTGATATGTGGTGGGAGGAGAAGGGTTCAGTAAAATATACCTTTTTTTTGTTAGGCCTTCTAATTCCATAGAAGGAATCAGTTACGTACCTTTCACTATATAACAATATAACAAAGTATCCCTATTAATGTATTTCTGCATTACCCTTTGTTTGATTATGCTTACTGTAAAATATAATTTATTTCTCATTCAATTCTTACTTTCATATAGGCAAATACTAGCAAAATAGTCAGAGAAATTTCTAAACTTGAAGAAAAAGATGAATAATGTATAAATTAATATATTATGCTTCTTATGTTGGCATGTTTCTATTTTTTTATACATCTATATTTTTATACTTTTACGTTTCTACATTTTTACAATTTACTAATTATTTTTATTGTTATTCACAGAGTTGGACGAAATCTTTTTCGTATAATGACAACGAAAGCTAAGGAGTTGTTAGAATTTTTAGAATGGAGTATCGTACAATTTCCAAATAATTTTGGAAATAAGGAAGATGAACACAGGAAAGATAATCAAAATGGAGATAGACGGCGGAATAAAGAATCAAAATATTAGTGATCTAGTAAAAAAAATTAAAAAAATAAAAAAAAATTAAAAAAATAATAATTAAAAAATAATAAAAAATTAATAATTGTAATGATTAAATCAGATGAGAACTTAACAATTTTTTTGTTTAAAAAAAACTGAAAACTGTTAAATATAATTATCAATAATATAATCGAATGTATAATCTGACAAAAGTTAATAAAAACTAACGTAAATTATTAATTTAATATTAGAGTCCTTTTAAATAATGCTGGAGATGTTGTTGGAGTTAAATAAGCTATTAACATTTCTCAAATATTTAAGTAGCAAATCGCAGTTTGAAGGATATAAATTTCATAATAAAAATCAGTATTATTATTTTCATACAATGCTGGAATACCGAAAGTTCTTGACAATAAGTAATTCATATGCCGATTCCAAACCGACGTTATTCATTTGATTCATGTCGATTCCAAATACAAAAAAACTTAAGTATTTTTTTTTATCATTTAACATCAAATATCTTGTTTAACGAAAAACAATAGTTAATCTCTGCACTACAATAATTTATACTAATACAAAATGTAAAATACAAACCATTTTCTGATGCTTTTTTCCTAGGCATTGCCTAAAAATTTTCTAAATACAGAGTATTTTTTTAATGAAAAATCGATGCAAGAGATAGCAATCCGAAAATTATATACTTTCAATTATTGTTAGATTTACTGTAATTATTTAAATAAAAAAGCATAATCATCACAGTATTATACAGTATATAAACGTTGTTTTTGAAATCTTTCGGAATTCTTCTATTTGAACGTATTTTTTCGAGTCAAATTTTTTGTGAAATGTTACATTTTCAAAAATGTATTGTACCCTAATTCGTATAAATAAAATTACCAATAAGATGCAATTTTTTTAGAATGTATACGATAAATCTGTAAATTTTATACACAGATAAAATTCTAAATAATTCTACCGTTAATATATAAAAAATGTCTGATGATTCAATTACTCCTTTAACCGAAGATACATCAAATATTACTTGAAAAGTAAAATCAGTAAAAATGGGTGTAAACGCAAAAAATCTCCGTCTCATAATGCTTCCTTGGATGTTGAATAAGGCTTAGTAGTAACAAAAGAACGTAAATTAGTTAAGATACTTCACATCCTTATACAAAGTACAAAAAAAGGAAAACATACCTAGCTGCTAGGGTATCGGTGTCCTATGCATTACGCGTTACTGATTGCAGATTTTTATGAGCATTAATAAAAAATAATAAATTGCTTTTGTTTTAATTTACGGGTCAAATTGTATTGGGAGCTTTTTTTTATTATGTACGTATAAAAAAAACAATCAAACGAGGATTTTTTTACCAAATTTCCGGGTCGGATGCGTCGGATCTAGGTCGGCGTTTAGCCCTAGTTGTTAGTAGATTCTATAGTAGATAGCAAAATTATCAGCTGGACATTTTTACTTAATGAATGGATATATGATCTTGGTGCAAAATTGATCAATTCCGATAGTATTGCATGTGACTACTATGAGACTATTACGGAAATCAGCAAAGTTCAAAACAGACGTTCGTTTTGACGAAATACCTTCATTACCTTAAAATTTACTTAAGAAATTGATCTTTTCGCTCTAATAAAAAATACTCCTTGACTAATTTTACTGTAGATTCTTTATTTAAAGCCCTAAATCTGGCATTAACCTTAACTTTATCAAATTTTAAGATTTTTCGTTGATTATCATGTGACCGTTCCCATTGGACGAAAAAATCTTGGGCCAATAGTACATTTTGAAAAACGATTTTTTTTTGAAATTTATGTAACACCTGATCTTAGAATTTGATTGGTAGACGAAGAGTGGCGTAGCTTATTTTGGGGGACCGTTAAAGCCAGGTGCCTTTATATGTTTTTTTATTATTTAATTAAAATTAGGGTAAGGGTTAGTTAGGAGTTTGGGTTAGGATGTCTTATAGGTAAAATTGCCTTCCCGACATTTTTTATTAATGCTCCTTGACAGGTTTAGACACTCGTTTCTTGTATTTTTGGTGTTTTTCACTTTTTTTCTTTGTTTTTGTCTCGTCGGGCTTATCCGTGACGATCAAAATTTACAATTTGATTGGCTGTCAGTCACGTGTTGGAACTGATCCCTTATTTTGTCCAATCAGGCTATGAATCAAACCCTGATCAGATGATTATCACATTTTACGTTCTCCGATTGGCTAATTTCTAGTTTTGGATTTGTATAAATAAGTGCACGCGATACCAGGTCAAAACATTCATCATGCCGCCTTTATCGAAAGAGATCCTTGACTTAGTTCATTATCCCCGTAAGTAAGCTAATATACTCTCTTGTTCCGTGAAACTATTAAATGATATTCGCGTTCATGACTACTTCTCGTTAGATTATTGGAATAGAAATTCTGATTTATGAGGTGATGTACAAACCTGGAATGTATTTTATTTAAGAAACGTGCCTGGCTGCACGGCGCAGGTTTCTCATTCAGCACTTTCAAGCGAGCTCGAGGTACTTTTACAAAAACTTCCATGTAATAGTAAAAAATATGCGAAGGCAATTTCTATCCGTAAAAGTCTTAAGGTCGGTTTTATTTTTATTTCATACCTGCCAATAAAATGACACATGCTACGCCCAGGACTGAGGTTCATAAACAGATTTTCTGCGGTTATCTGGATGGGAAGAGAAGTGTCGTGAATCGGAATTGTCATGACACGCATTTGTCATATGTTGGTGGAGCCCAACTACACCCTGCAACTGAGGTTGAGTGATTTTATCACAATAGGTCCGCGGTTCGCCCGAAAGTGGGGGAGTATTTATGATATGGGATCCTTTGATACTCTATCTTTGGGTCATATCATATAATACGCAGTTGGGATCATGATTACTTTTTTTTCGTAAATATATCTGATATTAATTAATTTAATTTATTGAAAGCATTATAAAATGACGTCCTTACTCTGGAAATCCACACAACAACTGGCTGATTTAACCAGAATCAATGAGGTTGACAAGGTATTATGGGCTATTCTTGATAATTCTTCGATTTTGATATTGACTATTTTTCTTTTTTATTTAGAAAATAATCAATAGTGTTTAATACATGCAGTCGCAAATGCAGCAATAAATAATTTTATCTCAGCAGACTCAAACCAAATAAATGAGATGGCTGATTTAACCAGAATCAATGACATTGACAAGGTATTATGGGCTATTCTTGATAATTCTTCGATTTTGATATTGACTATTTTTCTTTTTTATTTAGGAAATAATCAATTGTGTTTCAATACATGCAGTCGCAAATGCAGCAATAAATAATTTTATCTCAGCAGACTCAAGCCAAATAAATGAGATGGCTGATTCCAATAATAATGTATTTTTTCTTGCGGGCTTGCTTTTGAGGGTTGGTCTTTATAGATATTATTACTAAGTATTTTGGATTTACATTTTATCAAATTACAGTCCGATGGCTTAGCAACAAGGAAGCATCCTTTAGTACAAGATGAACTGATATCAATTAAGAGAAGACAAGTGGGCATGAAATCGTCTAACGCAGTAAATAAACACCATCCCAATGAAGATTGATTACAAATTGATAGTTCAATTGTCTTAACACCTTCGTCTAAATATGTGTAATTTCTTAACGATTCTTTCATTGATTTCATAAATTTTGTCCCCATTAGGTTTCTATAAAATAATTGTCATGATACGTACTATGCCAATATAGAAAGATGTATACATATTAAAAAATCTTATTTGCTATTAATCAAGCTTTTCAATGTCTTATATTTGAACAGATTATTAATCGAAAATTTATGTTGACTACTTGTGAATTTACAATAAAATTATATGTGCTGGTGATGTGATTTATGAATAACTTTTATATATAATATATAGACGTGATAGACTGTTAACCCCTCTTTAATAAACGGCACTTCCCTAAGACCTATAATGTTCCTGAAGGGGATGTTCTAAATGTGTATAAATAATTCTTTTGAACAAAATTTTTTATAATTTATTAACGTTAATTAATTCTTTAAAATTGATTTACTTAATAATTTAATTTTTTCATCATCTATTAATTTTAAGTTCATTCAGGGGATTTAACCGAAGTTGGTAAATTGGATCAAATAAAAACTGCTGTTGACTGGATCAAAAGAAGTCTTCCGCACAAGTAAATTGCATGCTTCAAAATGTAAACTTTAACAAAAAAAATGAACGTAAGGAAAATTAACAAGTTTCTTTCTAGACATAAAATTGTTATTGCTGGAAACCATGATATAACGTAAACTTCTTTCTATCTCGTGCTTTTATCTTGTTCGCAACAAATCTTAACACAAAATGCTTTAAGCCTAGACAAACCCTTTTACGAAGAGTCTTGGAATAGATTTCATCATGATAAGGAAATGCAGGTCATGGCATTGTGTATTTGGAAGATGAGTCTTTTACAATTCCCGAAAACGGGTATCAAATACTGTATATGGGAGTTCATATACTCCAAGATTTTATGACTGGGCTTTCAATGGAGATCGTGGATCATTCTTTAATGGTAAGGATATACGCAAAATGTTACATAAAAATTATATTATATTGTTCAAAGATAAAAAAAAAAAAAAAAAATGGTTTAATCCCTTTAAGAAAAGTGGTCAAAAATACCACCTACTACGCATACTCCGCCTTCTGGAATTTTGGATCTCGTTGCATGTGGAGAAAATGCTGGATGTGTAGATCTTTTGCAACGAATTCAAGAAATAAAACCTTTAATTCATGTGTTTGGTCATATTCATGAGGGTTATGGTGTCTTGAAAAAGAAATGGGAAACGGAAAATAATGATGATATAAAGTCGACTAACTTTATTAATGCGTCATCAGTAACTCGAAGATATAAACCCCAAAACAATCCGATTGTATTTGATCTACCTCCACTCAATTGATTTTTTCATATTACTGAAATGATAATATGTACTTATTTGATCGAAACTCTGAGTTAAATGTTATTCAATTAAAAAAGTTTTTTCGTACTACTGTACTGGGGAAGATGTTCCACGGTAGGGTGTCCAGGATTATGATCCGGCATAATTTGCGATTTTTACTAAATCAGATAATAAATTATTATAATAATTATAACATATTACAAAGAAAAATTTTTAAAAATAATAACCTCTAAGTCTACAGTATCTACGATTTAAACCGAATCTTCACTGTCAGAATTGAAAAGCGAAGCCATATTCAAAAGGTAAGCATTCGATAAAAATAAAATCTAGTGATTAAAAATTCTAATCTATATATTTTTTGCATGATTACTAATATAATTTTTATGCATAACGATAAAAATTGATTTAAATCCCGATTCTTAACAAGAAAGTATATTCAATTTGATTAGAATTCAGCATTTGTAATCTCCGGGTTAAGATAAAATTTGAGCAATCTCCATTTAATAAAATAATTTCAAGTTTTACTAAACCAATTAATATTTAATTCCAAAATACATTAACAGGAAGATTCTGAATATTATAATAATACTTAAAAAAGGGCCAACGGAATGCCAATCGATAAGGTTGAAATGACTACTATTACATATAAGTTTTGTTAGTAAGGTATTTCAAGAACATTAACGTGATGAGGCCTGGATATATTTTGTTATAATATATGTTTACTTCATAGTCATCACAAAATAATAAATGAGATCGATGCATTTTCTTGAAGATAAATCTTCAGATTCAAATCTTACTGCTAAAACATATTAATCATTATTGAAAATCTAATTTGTTCGTACGAACGTACATATATATATATGCATATGCATATCCCCCAAAATTCTTTGAAATTTTAACGTATAAACAATAAACCGGTTCAACTCTTTTAAAGGAATATTATCTAATTCAAAATTATTTCGGTCCTAAAAGAATTTCAGCTATGTGACAGATTAGGACTCCGCTGCAGCATAACGATAAGTTGATTCGGAAATCCACAACAATTCGATCTCGACGTACCGCAGTTATACATAATGTATAAAACACGATTCAAGCTATACACTGTGTAAGTAAATGGCATAAAAAAATATACATGCCGTATAGTTTATTCAAAAAACTATACTTTCGGTATATTTACTATTCGTAATGTATACCAAGGTTTACTATACTCATTAGACAGGTTATACTATACCTGTATACTGATTTACTATATATTCGTTTGCCATTCCCTGATGTCGTAACAAACAAATGATGAGTATTTGGGGGTCAGTGGAATATGGGAAAGTGCTTCCTCTTGACAAAGAACTTAAAAAACATAAATATTAACAAAAAAACATAGATAATAGATAAAAAAAAAATCATATATGTCACACTATTAGCTAAAACTTTCATCCTTTTTGAAGGAATGTCCATGGCATTTGTGTCATGATTTTTACGCTTTCGTCCTGCCGTGGGTAAGTTTGTCATGTCACATAAAACTCGTTTATCTCTTGCTTGTTTCCATCCGGTATTTGCTCTTTTGACATCATGCTTTACAAAAAAGAAAAGAAAAATCATGAGAAAAATATTTCTCAGAAAGTAGAATAAGCGAAATTAAGGTTTGGATGGAAGATGCACAAGTCCTGCGCACGTTCGTTATGCCATTTTAAAGGAAAACTATTTGATCCTTCCTTCAGAATCATAGACCTTTTAACAAACGTGCTTGTGAACGGATACTACTTGTACCGAATACAACATGTAACTCTCAGAACACTCCGTAGTCGTACGACCTAACATCCTAACTAGAGATAGGACCCCGAACAATATATATAAAGGTTATATTGAAATTTTGGTTAAAAAGGTTACTTTTTTACAAAAATATTATATTTGAAAAGTGGATAATTGATCAAAATATTATATTTAAAAGTGGATAAAAGCTTCTAATGTTATATTATTCAAAGTGGATAAAATTAATAAGTTTATTATAAAGGTTATATTTAAAATTTGGATAACAAAATAAAAAAAAATAAAAAGAGAAAAGAGAAAAGAAAATTTTACAAAAAAAGTTTTTTTTTGAGAAAAAAAAATTTATAAAAAGAATTTTTTTTGAAATTAAATATTAAAGCCTATATGTAAAATATGGTTAATTAGCTTTAATAAAAAGTGGATAAAAAATTTAAAAAGTTTATACAGTATTAAAGCTAATATAACCAGTATATAACCTCTATATATATTGTTCGGGGTCCTCTAGAGATGTAGCTACACATTATAGTATGACAAACTATAATTGCCAAGAGGCATAACTAAATCCGTCTCAACCTCATTTATTATACTTACTTTTTGTCTTCTTAAAAGTTTCTCTGTAAAAGTCTGGACTTCTTCTAAAGCCACAAAGTCGTTGTTGATGGAATATACGATGCCATAAAAGAATTTATGGGCATTAGCCTCTTCTGTAACATTATAATTTTCGTGGACCCAAGAGTAATAATGGTCAAGCGACCATTCCTCATGAGAGAAAAGTTCAAAATAACAGATTTTTCCTTTTACAAAATCACTCATGTTTGTCCGAAAGAGGATATCTAATGTTTAGTTATGGTGATAAAAAAAAGCAATGTGTCAAAATTATAACTACAAAAATTCATGTAATGTTGGGAGTTTAAATATCAATTCACAAACAAAATATTATTGTGATTGGACGATCACATGAAAATATAACTAGAAATTCGCGCGTGATCCTGCGCGTCACACACCTAACCCTAACATGAAAAGGAACACTCACCTTAATCCTAACATACTAAAAAAAATATAAAAATATCAAAAAGTTGTATAACTAGTAATTACTACATATAATAGGGTGTTATATATAACGTGGTTGTTATGAATATAATATTTCTAAATTTATACGACGAGTCATATCACTAATCTGTGTAGTAGTATTTTTTTTTAATAAGATGGGGTATTGGAATAATCTTAATCCCAAACTCTGACCAAACTAATATCTCAAAAATTTTATAAATAATTTTTATTTAAACAAATGATATATATTCTTATAGCAATGTATAATATATTTGCAAAATATTAATTTTTTTAGGTTTGGGATTTGTCCGGGTTTTGCCAGCAAGTATAAACTAGTGAGGCTCCAGGATCAGAGCTTTCTGATTCACTATTGATTACATTGTTAGATTTATCTTTATATATGTTATTTGTAATTAATTCGACAGTTAAGCCTGATAGCATTTCAAGTTTACAAAATACTAAATTCAAAGGAGGACGCATAGCAGGATTCAAAGACCAACATTTCTGATAAAGAATGGCATAATCGGAAGGTGTATCATCAATTATTTTTTCTCTTTTGTTTGATGAAATAGATATATATGTCGTCAGAAGAGGAAGATGAAAAAATAGGGTAATTCTGGCTACATATATCTGATGTTTTATCGCGCTTATAATTTTTATCTCTATGGAGAGTGTATTGCGGGTCTATATACGCTAGCATACCTTCCTTTTCATTAGAACTTGTTGCAGGGAAAATTTTTTGGTACAGTAGCAAAAAGTCCACAATTAATGCACATCCATTATCCATCAAAATATTCTTAGAATACTAGAAGAATTTTAACAATAAAAGACTTTTATAACAAGCGATTTAGAGTACAGTTTAATAATTTATAATTATACATACTAGATTCTGATGAATGATATATCTATCATGAATTTCTTTTGCAATTTTAATGAGTTCAGCCCATGAAATTTTGTAAAGACCATTTTGTTGTTTTTTTTTGCAAATAGCCGCGTAGGTCTCCTTCATTAGCATATTGCAAAACAAGAATAATGTTACTGTATCAATTTGGGAGTCTAAAGTTATATATTTTAGGTGAGAACGATAAAATCAACTTTCAAAATTAATTACTTCAATACCTCTTATAATTCCATTGAATTTAAAGATGTTGAGATGTTTAAGCTGTAATATAATATTATTTCAAATTTTGCATTATTGTTTTGAAAAGTATAATGATAATAAATTTATAAATAATAGATTACCTCATGAACAAAAGCCTCTAAATGTCCTATTATCCATTGACAAGTTATTGATTAAACATTTTAATGTGTATTTTTTTTTTTAGAAAATAGCAGAATACATAATTGCGGTTCCACCTTTTGCAATAAGCCCGCGATCACTAAATTGCGCATAATTATATGAGACTTTTTTAAATATTTCTCTAATTTTACTGAGTATTCAATTACTAATATTAAAGAAGATCATTGCGTTCAGATTATTATTAATAACTTACATGTTGTTTTTGGTGACTCAATATAAAGTCACAGACGCTTTGTTGCATTATCTTGTCAACATTCTTTAGTTAGCATAGAGTATTTTTTTTATTGGTAATGTTAAAATCAATGCCAAAGATGATGGTGAAATTAGTTCACCAATTATATAAAAATTATTTCTCTATTTTAATTTACAATCAACATACTGGTATTTAAAGTAGTATATTGTGGTAGTGTTCCCTCAACAGGGATTTCTCTGCTACCTGTTAGTATGCTAATAAATTGATTTGTTTCAGGTATTTGCTCAAATGGTGGATATCCATTAGATATTTCCCACATACTGGTAAGTACTCCTAAACTATAAAGCGCTGTATCCTTAAATGAAAAGGCTCAAAATTAATATTCAACCTTGGCGAATTAATTTGCTTCTTAAGGTGACTCGTTGTGGTTGGCTTTGGGGTTTAGTGGTAATAATACCATATAGGAGCCGATTTCTTACCATATAACCATACGTTTGTTCTTGGCTTTTTAGCTTGTTTTGTTGAATTCTGACAGCGTTTGTTCACCCATTTTGTCGAAGACATACTTCCTTTCCGATGTGAGGTTTCCTGGTTGAAAAATCGTAACTCCCCATTAAGTCATTTAATACAACGTTGATATTGACATTAACTGCCTCACGTTTGATTCATTGAATAGCAGCCTATTATAGTTAAATTGTGGTTTTTGGAATATAATTTGTTCTTTATCAAAAATGTACTCATCGATCTTTTCTAGGAAATCTTCCCATAGATGAACCTTTTCTGGCAGTTTGCCATTCCCTAATGTCATACTGCTTGATGAACAAGCAAATGATGAGTATTTGGGGATCAGTGGAATATTTGAAAGTGCTTTCTTTTGACAAAGAACTTAAAAAACAAATACACGTGTATTAACAAAAAAACATAGATATTAGATAAAAATATTAGCTAAAACTTTCATCCTTTTTGAAGGAATGTCCATGGCATTTGTGTCATGATTTTTACGCTTTCGTCCTGCCGTGGGTAAGTTTGTCATGTCATATAAAACGCATTTATCTCTTGCTTGTTTCCATTCGGTATTTGCTCTTTTGACATCATGTTTTACAAAAAAGAAAAGAAAAATCATGAAAAAAATATTTCTCAGAAAGTAGAATAAGCGAAATTAAGGTTTGGATGGAAGATGCACAAGTCCTGCGCACGTTTGTTATGTCATTTTAAAGGAAACTATTTGATCCTTCCTCCAGAATCATAGACCTTTTAACAAACGTGCTCGTGCTTGTGAATGTGTTACTTGAATGTAACTCACAAGACACTCCATAATCATACAACCCAACATTCTAACTAGAATAGGACCCCGAACAATATATATAGAGGTTATATTTAAATTTTGGTTAAAAAGGTTACTTTTTTACAAAAATGTTATATTTGAAAAGCGGATAATTGGTCAAAAGGTTATATTTAAAAGTGGATAAAAGCTTTTAATGTTATATTATTCAAAGTGGATAAATTAATAAGTTTTATAAAGATTATATTTAAAATTTGGATAACAAAATAAAAAAAATGAGAAAGAGAGAAAAGAAAATTTTACAAAAAAAGCTTTTTTTGAGAAAAAAATTTTATAAAATGAATTTTTTTTGAAAAAAAAATGAAATAATTTTTTTGAAATAAAAAATAATATTAATTGGGTAAAATTAATTAAATATTAAAGCCTATATGTAAAATATGGTTAATTAGCTCTAATAAAAAGTGGATAAAAAATTTAAAAAGTTTATATTATTAAAGCTGATATAACTAGTATATAACCTCTATAGATATTGTTCGGGGGTCCTCTAAAGATGTAGCTACACATTATAGTATGACAAACTATAATTGCCAAGAGGCGTAACTAAATCTGTCTCAATCTCATTTATTATACTTACTTTTTGTCTTTTTAAAAGTTTCTCTGTAAAAGTCTGGACTTCTTCTAAAGCCACAAAGTTGTTGTTGATAGAATATACGATGGCATAAAAGAATCTATGGGCATTAGCCTCTTCTGTAACATCAAAATTTTCGTGGACCCAAGAGTAATAATGGTCAAGCGACCATTCCTCGTGATAGAAAAATTCAAAATAACGTCTGAAGGTCTGAAGCTTAATAGAGGATATCTAATGTTTAGTTATGGTGATACAAAGCAATGTGTCAACATTATAACTTCAAAAACTCACGTAACGTTGGAGTTTAAACATCGATTCAGTCGACAATCAAAATATTATCGTGATTGGACGACCACATGAAATTATAACTAGAGATGGGCACGCACGTGACACGCGGAATTTTTTTAAAGCTGCTCGATACAAATATAGGATAACTTTCTCGTAATTGGTTGATCACGTAAATTAAAAATCGTGCCATAATTGGTCACTTTTCAGATCATGGGACAACTGGGCAATCAATACAGTATTATGATATCTGTTATTGTTGTATACGTACTAACTAAAAAGCTTGAATTCATATAATACATAATTCAATATTAAAGCGATTTAATACGATTTAAATTTCGAAAGAAAAATTGATATATATCCCAATCGTATTATATGAAAATTTTTCAACAACGTCAAACAATAGTTATAATTTCCCGTAATACAGTAATACATAATAAACCTATCTTAAATATAAATCACGAATGAATAATGTAGAACCTATTAATTAATAAAAAAATTGAATAAACAAGTTTTTTATTACGTTCTTAAATAATACTAAAATTATTAATGTCAAGATCCCGAAAGATAAAGTTACTTACCAAACACATCTTTATATCTAGTAAAGCATCAAATGTTGTAATTTATTTTAATCTAATATTATTAAAAGTTACTACTGTATATATTATCTTTAATAAGCTCTTTTTTCAAACAAGTTAGTCGTACTTTTGTAAGTTAATTCCTAGCTTACGTCTCTAAGTAAGGTATACCCAGGTAGGGTGAATCCCAGAGATACACAAGATACTCAAATCTTTGTTCGCGAAGAGTCTTCAATAGTATTATAAATGGCGGTTACATTTTTTTTAAAAAAAATTTACTATGATAGGAGGTAAAAGTACTCTATAAATTCAATTGTATAAAATTGACCATTCACAAGAAAGTTATCCTATATGCTCGATACGTACGATCTCGAATCCATCACGAGACTATGTTTTGATCGGTTGATCGATCAGTAATTTATGAAATAATTACGAAATGCAGGAAAGTTTAAGAAATTAATTATGTATGAGGTAATAAGTTAGTGTTCTGGTGTAGAAGAAATAGCCTTTTTTCTTCTGCGAACCCGACATTCGTTTTGGTTAAATCGAGCAACTTTAGCCTTAAATTATTATTCTTATAATATGAGTCAAAAAGATAAGTCAGCTACGGTAGAGGATGAACCTTCATCTTCGACTAATAGTGATTTAGCTGAAACATTAAAAATTTAACATTTTTATATTATTTTTATATTATTGTTTGTACAGTCAGACCCCCCTAAATGCTACCCCCTTAAATGCTACCCCTCCTTAAATGCACGATAGAAGCGTGGGCCCATCATGGGACTTATAAGTAAATGCATGTTCTTTATTCTGCATGTGCATGCTATTTTTTTGGCCCATTATATATAAAGTCCCTCCGTAAATGCACGTGATCAATAACCAATCAAAATTATCGATTTTTAGATGTAAAAAAAGTACGATCATTATATACTGTAACAATATTAATTGTATCATTGTAATTGTTACTTTTTTTATTTAATAAATTATACTAATAGTATTACATATCATCACCTTTGCCACCCCATTTATGCTTCATTGCCATAATAACATCTGTACTAAATGTTGGAATTGCAAGAATCATTTCTAATAAAATTTTGTGAAATGCTTGACCTCAAGCGCTTGTATAGAAATTAGGCAATTTTAGGTGGCTTTGAATATAAAAATTTAATATGTCCAAAATTTTTATTGTAAAATAATATTAAAACTTGTATACGTACATGCATGTATATAATAAGTGGCTATATGCACACGTGATTATAATTTTTACCACAATATTATTGGCTATTCCCTAATTGCAACCCCCTCTAAATGCACGCCTCAGTGCTAGTCCCGACGACGTGCACTTAGAGGGGTCTGACTGTATTGTTATTTGGCATTGTACAATGCATTGTAAAAAGTATAATTCTGTATACTGTAGTTATTATATTATAATAATATATATATAATATTTATTAATTATTAAAAATATTGTAATATATAATAACATTATTAAAAAAAATATTGTAAATATATAATTTATAACTAATTTTAATTTTATTTATTACAAAAATTACATGTTTTATAATACTAATAAGAATAACAATTAATAGCAACATAGCAATAAGAATTATAATAATAGAAATAATAACAACAAGAGTAATAATAATGAGATAATAAAAATACCCATAAAAACATTCATAATGATACCATTGAAGACCCCATTGAAAGCACCATTGAAGACACCATCGAAGACACCATTGAAGGCACCATTGAAGACACCATCGAAGATACCAATAGGAATATTCATTAAAACCCACAATAATACTAAGGATAGTGATATGATAGCTGCGTAATATAGACTTAATTAGAATAAAAGTAGCCAAAAATTATAAAAGATTACTATAAGTTCAAAAAAACTATAGAAGAGTTATTACCTTTTTATAGTGAAATTAAACTTTGGTGACAATATTAAGGCATATCAAAATTAATTTTTACTTTGTCCAAAAGAAAAATAAAGGTATGTCTTCGCTTTAAATCCTCTTTTCGTTACCAGCATGTAAAACTTTATATGTGTATCACCTGATTTTGATTACGATTGCAACTTGAATAACGTATAGCACAAAAATCTAATATCTTTAATCCCGTTATCTTTAAAGAATCATTTCTACTTTTATTGGCTCTTACACACTAAATTATAACATGCATTAAAAATAAGTAATACTTAATAATTAAATCGTTTAAGAAATATTTAAATTTCTAAAAAAAAAATAAATTCAATAATAATTTACTCCTCACATAAATTTCTTGGAATACTCGTCTCAGTTAATTCATATAATTTAAATAATTTATACTTATCTGTTTCAGCCTCAATTCTTAAACAGTAACAATGGTTGATATATTCTGTTGAAATTATTCACATCAACAAATATTCTGTGATAATGATATTCTACTTATTAAAATGGTATGTTGGAATATCACAGTTTGTGACCATCATTTGATAAGTATATCTACGGTTTGCATACTTTTGTGAAAGCTTGCGTGAATACGTTGAAGCAGCGTAGCTTTGCACATTTTGCATTCATTCGTACAGTATTAAAAGGAAGTTGACGGCGAAGTTGTTCAAAACCATCTTTAATTCTGGCGTCGTCTTTGTTCAGATTGAATATGTATTTGGCGGCAAAATTCGGCATGTGACACAGAACTGTTGCCGTCTTCCTCTTATACCCATTCGATGAAGAAGCAGTGTCATGACGTATATATTGTTCTATGTGTGTAATTCCATGAAATATCGTTAAGTAGTCTGTCAGGTAAGAATTTCGAAAATTTAAAAGCTTACTACCGGATATCGTAATACCCTTAAATATTCGTTTATTTCTGCGCCTTGATTCAATACATAATATGTCTTA
The DNA here is from genome assembly GCA_003550325.1 of Gigaspora rosea. Lineage (NCBI taxonomy): Eukaryota > Fungi > Glomeromycota > Glomeromycetes > Diversisporales > Gigasporaceae > Gigaspora > Gigaspora rosea. Next base: position 17,849 of record QKWP01002676.1, on the reverse strand, counting down.
AGCTTGCTACCCAACCCACATTTCACGAGACTGTCAAACTTTGTAACTTATATAAATTAATTAAACATTCATTGAATAAACTGGCGTATATGAATAATGATTTAATACTTTTTCCAAACATCACGAAGAAATATTACTAGATGGTCCACAAGTTATTATACATTCGTCATTGTTGTCGTCTTCTCAATTATTTCAAGCTTTCATGTACCATCAAATCAGGTTGCTATTTCAAATCTTCAAATGGAATCCATTCAATCATACATTAATTCTAAGTTTTCTAAGTTGGAATTCCCTCGTGTAATCGTCGTTTTCATTACAATATAACCAGAGCTTCTATAATTATCAATTATATTTATATTGGCTATTTCACTTTTTTTTCTTTAGATTCTTAAATTTGAATGCAAATAATTATATACTCACCGAAATTAAATACAGTAATAACATTCATGAACTCGAATAGCTTCACACTTTCTAAATTAATGCGAATAGGATAAGATTGAATAGTAAATATTCATGAAACTGATGGTTATTTGTAAAGGCTTAGATTAACGCGAATAAAATAGTTAATATAAATAGTAAATATTCATGTGCTTGAATAAACACTTAATGTTCTTTATTCCTACACCGAAATGAATAATGAATATTCATGAGCTTGCTCTAATTGAAACGAATTAAATAGTAAATATGAAATTCTTTATACTTATCTGAAATGAAATTATGTGGTAAATCTTCACGAATAAATATTTAGTTTTATCGAATTCTTTGTACTCTACTGAAGAAATTAAATAGTAAATATGAAGTTGGTTGTATTACAGTAAACGCTTAAATTAATCGATGTTCTTTATACTTACATAAAATGAATACATAGCCTATTTTAATTAATCGACGTTCTTTATACTTACATAAAATGAATACATAGCCTATTTTAACAGTTATGGCAAACTATGCACCGTATTTCCAATAACATTTTCAATGCATGTAGGCTACCGGCCGGTATAAATTAGGATATGTTGTATAACTAAATAAATAAAAAATAAATAAAAAAACAGTATCGGTAAATCGTAATATCCTTAAATCCAAATGGCGAACGAAGAAATCCCACAAACCATCGATGCTTTCAATCAACTGAATTTCGACAGTTGTCAAAAATTGGCAGATACAAACGAACCAAACGGAAATTATTTGCTCGGTTATTGTTACGAACATGGGATAGGAGTTGAAAAGGATGAAAACAAGGCATTCACATATTACCAAAAATCGGCAGACACGAATAATTCTAACGGAATGTACCAAGTTGGATATTGTTATTATTTAGGAATTGGAGTCGAAATCGATAAGCATAAAGCGTTTACGTATTATCTGAAGTCTGCTGAGGCAGGTAATTCAATGGGAATTTGGAAAACTTCCTGGTGTTATTATTACGGAATTGGCGTGCAAAAAAATGATGATAAATGGTGGGAATGG
>QKWP01002675.1:0-54938 GCA_003550325.1 Gigaspora rosea | reverse complement strand
ACCCCAGCGTTGCGCGTATATTTTTAAAAAATAAGTAGGGTACATTAAAGTCAAAATTACAATTAAATAAAAGAATTTTAAATGTAAATGTTCGAAGATTCCTATTTCACAAAGTAAAAAAATGTTTAATTATGGTTATGTACAGTATGTGATAATCGTTATACGCAGTTTAGGAGATAATAAATAATTTGCTTGCAGAACTTAATTGAAATAAAATAAATTCATATTTCAGAATGTTCTCAAGCAGTATCCTCAATGTGATTTGCAAACGGTTCTATGTCATTTCACCGACAATCAATTCTCCAATACCTTGTTTCACCGACAAGTTTTTTCACCGACAATTATTTCACCGCAAGTTTTTTTAAAAATTGTAATTCTAAACCTGACCCTAACGACAATGAACAGAATTACTTAGTTACCAAAGATCTCCTTCCCAGTGGCGAGTGGGCGGGTAACAACACTCTCTTCCTCTATCCCTTATAACCTCATATTGACACAACTGAACCAACATCTCTCACACATTCTCTATACCCATCACCAATACCTCATACTTTCTCAACCGAACCAATACTCCCATGCAATACCTCATTCTTACTCATTTCACATACTCATAATATCCATCATTACTAACTCCTACTTATCACTCATCAACTCTACGCCAAGGACCCGGTCCACAGTGGTAAACGGATGCCACGTACAATATCACAGCATCTAACCTTCCTTCCTTTACAACCATTAGCTACCAAAGCACTCATCTTCAATATCTGGGTTGTCCATCCGGGCTATCGACCACACCTGTATGCCAACCTAACTACCAAGATCTCCTTCACAGTGGTGGGTGAGTGGGTACAACTTTTCTACTCTCTTCTTCTTAAATAACCTTCCCTTATAACCTCATACTAACCCAACCGAACCAACATCTCTCACACAATACCTTACGCTTTTCCATTCTCAATATCTGTTACCAATACCTCATACCTACTCAACCAAACCAATACCTCCCACGCAATACCTCATTCTTACTCACTTCCCATACTCCTAATATCCATCACCAATAACTCATACCACTCATCAACCTACGTCAAGGACTCAGTTTATAGCGATAAACAGATGCCACGTGACAACGTCACAGCATCTAATTCTCCTCCTTTAAACAACCATCAACTATCAAAGCATTCATCTTCGATATCCGGGTTATCCACCCGGGCTATCGACCATGCTATAACCCCACCCAAAACACGAACTCTCATTAAACCCAAATGTCATCTCTCGTCCAACACATTATTCCTACCCATTTCTTATACGTACAAGCCTCATATTACCCAAACGTCAACTCTTCATCATGGGCTAAGTCCCAGTCCTGTGACACATGGATGCCTCCTGATTTCGTTCACGGTTTTCACTTTTCCCTTCCCTAATACCCGACCTGTTCGACCAGGCCAACCAGCCACTCACTTCCGATATTCGGGTTGTCCACCCGAGCTATCGAATCTCCCATAAGACCACCGAACCCACAAATACTCCCACCTAGTGTGGGTGGTCGGGAACCAACGACAAAGCTGGACTTCCGTCAAGCTAGCAGCAAAGACAAAAGAGGGAGAACAATTTCCCACGCCTCTTCTCTTAAATAGCCATTTCTCATTACCTCATACTTATACATCCCAATTAAATACATCATCCTTACCCTCTTCTTATACTACTATATCCGTCACACATTCACCAGTCGTCACCTCTACGTCATGGACCTGGGTCATGGTCTCGTGACAAATGGATGCCACATGACTTTTCGTTCACGGCATCTCATACACTATGTCATTACATCATACATCTGTCAAGAATAAACTCCGATCTGTCAAAATAAACTTGGGAACAATAAATATTACTTATTTTGTATGCGGAGTCATGATTGACTTCTTGATTGGCTGTATTTTGAGCAACTATGGTGGCGGTGATCCACATGATATGCACAGTAGTATACGGTAGTTTTAGAAATTCTCTTAAGACCAAATTCATGGTAACCGCCAGAAAAGAAAAGTTAGTGGAGAATTGAAGAATAACGAAGAAACAAAGAAACTTGTGTTTTTTTATAACAAAGAAATTTAAATGACGTTGAAGAAAAGGCGATTTTTTCGTCAATTTGTAGAAAAGAAACTTCGGTGTCACTGATCACACAAAATTTCGCATTACTAATTTTTGTCCAATAAAATTGTACAGTGATGAAAATCTACGATCCCCCGGTCCATACGAGTGACCCAACTTCAGGGGTGTTTTGTTACCAAATTAGACTAAATTGACAGGTCTAACGTTCATTTGGTTTTTTAATAATTACCTAACTTGTATCGCGTTCATCCATTTTTGTACCGCGTTCATCTGTTTTGAATCTAGTTTACTTTTTGTAAAATCGCGATCACCAAACAACGAACGTGTCGATAAAAAAGGTATATATAGATCACTTTTTTCCCTTACCTGTCTTTATCTCCAGAATTACATTTTTATATTTTTTAATATCTCTTTCTTTATTCGTAATTATATATGTTTATTTTTTTACACAATTTTGTTTCTAATAATTTATTATACACATTTTATATTTTTTTTTATTCTCTCTCTCTCTCTCTTTCGCACGGTCGAATTAAAAAGGCGTAAGATATGAGTAATCGATCTTGCGTTAATATATTAACTTGACGCCCCTCCGGTAACCACTCCTGGGCTCCAGGTAAACCCAGAAAGTAGTGTTCTTGGTGGATTCCTGCGTGGCGCCTGTGGTCGTCCAAAACCAAGGAGAACTATTCTAAATAGTTCTCACCGCAATCGGTGTTGACATGTGACCTCCTGGGGTACTTAACATCATTTCGATTACTCACATTACTTTTGAAGTTGATATTGAACTATTCATGAAGCTATAAAAGGTATCCCAAGTAATAGTGAAACCGGACCCACACAACAGCCGTGTCACTTTTGTTTCTTTATAGGACACAAAATGAAAAAGTGTCCATTCATTCCGCTGGAATACCGGCACTGTTGCTATAGATGCTGGGAGTCTACCCATATCTCTATAATATTTAGTTATTTTTTTTTTAATTATTTTAAATAAAGTTTTTATATTAATTATTGTTGTAAATAAAGTTTTTATATTAATTATTGTTATAAATAAAGTTTTTATGTTAATTATTGTTGTAAATAAAGTTTGATAATAATTATCATTATAAATAATAAACCATTATAAATAAAGTTTTATATTAAATGTTGTTATAAAGTTAATTATCGTTATAAATAAAGATTTTATAATAAATATCGTTGCAAATAAAAAATTTTATAAAATATCATTGCAAATACAGTATTAGAGGTTGTACCCGTTTATTCGACAACCCGAAAACCGTTCATTATTTTGATACTATTCCGGAATAAATTATACTTAACCGGTTAATCCGGTTAATTTATATATTAATAATATTGACCGAATGACGATTCGATAATGGAATTTTTATTTCATGTCACGGGATTTTTATATTATGTCACAGGATTTTCGTGCAACATGTCCCGGGATTTTTCGTGTAACATGTCCCGAGCCTGTCACAAAACTGTCGATTTCAATATAAGTCACATTATGACTGCTATAAGGTGCCAAATAGAAAATCAGCTACATTAAATTGAATTCTAATCTTATCGAAGTTGATTAGAAATTATTGAATTAATGTAATAAAAAAAAAGCATATCATAATTTATTTGCGTACAAGAGCTCTGTATAATTGGTGAATTTAAGATTTCTAAAGAAGAAACATGAAAAATTTGATGCGACCACGGTTGACTAATAAACATTTAATGCGAGCACGTTGACTAATAAACAATATTTGTCATTTTACAATGTATTATACGTTTTAAATGAATATGTTTTCTTTAATTAAGAATTTAAATTAGATAATATTATGGCATCGTGTATTATTACAGTATAAGGTATGGCATTACGCTTACGGTACATAATATTTACGGCAATTAGATACTATGCCGTAATTAATTCTACCACATGGTAAAATGCCACAATGCCGTAATTCAGTAATTCTATCACTAACTATATTCAGTTATGTCTTCCTTCTAGAAATTTTCGTGTCACTCATGCTATCGGTATTCCAATCCAATCCGGTCATCACAAAATTTTTCGGGAGAAATCAGGTATGTTTCTTTTATTTAAAAAAAAAGATGCCGAGTTCATAAATATTTTACTATATAATGTTAATTTATTTGTGTTAATTTAGTTAAATTTAAAAAAAAAAATTGTAATTTTGTTGCTTTTTAAATCTATGATTCCTGACTTTAATTTCGATTTTTTTTTTTTTTATTTCGGTGCGGTAAAAACATTGTTCTTGACCATCTGACTCATTTCTATTTTTCTTGATCCTTTCTAAAAATAAAAAAAAAACTTACCATCGCTTTTGACTCATAATAAGTTATGATTGGGGACCCCAGCGTTGCGCGTGTATTTCAAAAAAATAAGTAGGGTACCTTAAAGTCAAAATTACAATTAAATAAAAGAATTTAAATGTAAAAGTTCGAAGATTCCTATTTCACAAAGTAAAAACATCTTTAATTATGGTTATGTACTGTATGTGATAATCGTTATACGCAGTTTAGAAGATAATAAATAATTTGCCTGCAGAACTTAATTGAAATAAAATAAATTCATATTTCAGAATGTTCTCAAGCAGTAACCTCCTCAATGTGATTTGCAATTAACCGATTGAGATGTCACTACATTCAAATTAAGTTAAAAAAAAAAACGACTTGCTAAAATTCATTGTTCAAAATGCGAATTTTAAGTTTTAGTAAAATAGACAAGCCACCGAAAAATAAACTTTGGTTAGGGCCAGCTTTAGGGGTGTAATTTATAATAACATAGAGGGTCTGATATCTGTTGGGTTCTATGTCATTTCACCGACATTTTTCACCGACAATTATTTCACCGCAAGTTTTTTTAAAAAATTGCATTAATCTTTACTGTAATTCTAAACATAACCCTAACGACAATGACCAGAATTACTTTGTCAGTGAAATTATTGACGGCGAAATCAACTGCCGGTGAACGGTGAAGCGAAATGAACAGAACCCACTAAAGCTTTGCATAACATGTGACATGGGCCGTAACATTTTGACGTGGGCCGTAACATTTGGCTTGTGCCGTAACAATTGAATCGTAACATTTGACTTGCGTCGCAACATTTGATATGTGACCTGTGTCGTAACATTGCCTTCTGCCATAACAGATAATATCTAGCTTACGTAACAACATCTGAAATATCTGATTACCGGTATGAGGTAATATTTTATTAGAGACAGTGAATCTATTTTCCTGTCATTTTTCAACAACATCGATAATAAAGTTTAATCGAGCAATAATTGAAAAATGATTGTTTTGAAACTTAAATTCTTACTAAATACTTATTTGACACAACCATCTTTATTGTCATAACCTTTTATATTTCATAAACTATAAGTTTTGTATTATTGTAACTTCTTCTATTTCCGCAACTTTTTATATTTCCATAACGCCATAACTTCTTTTATTGTTGTAATTTTTTGTATTGCCGTAACTTTCTATATATTTAAATAAGGTTATGACAAATGACATTTATTAAGATCGGCATATGCCATTATGGACATATGTGCAGATTAGTATATGTTAGTTTGTTATCTTCGTGCAGAGGATCGTCAAACCAATTTCTTCGCAAATTCTCTATCATAACTGATAATTATACTTTCTCGTTAATCATTAAAATAAATGTCGCAACTGTAGCTGGAAATTTTTAATTTTAATATGAAATTTTTAATATAGTTCAGAACAACGCTTCTTTAGTAAAAGCGTCAAATTTATAAAAATTACGTAATTAATGATTGGCTAATTCTATGTGGTCAATTATAATTTTATAATCAAAAATAACAAAATTTTTATCAAAAATTTAAATTGATATAACTTTTTAAAATTAAAAGAAAATAAAAAAAATTTTTTAATTTAGATTAAAGCGTTAACTTATACTGTTTGTACTGTATTCTATATTAAGACAAAATCTTTTCAAAGAAAAATTTTTCGTATCTATCCGAAGCTAAATGTACAAACACAGTATTCTTACATAACCTCAGAAATTCCAATGATACCATAAGATTGCACTTGCCCTCGAATTCTTTCATCGTTTTATAAATCTGTTTGGTACAGTAATCGGAGATTCTAGAGAAATCATTTGTATTGAACAACTTATCTACCGATGTAAGTTCTCCAACATCCCTCTCACGAAGACACGAGGCAAGTTCATTTATATAGAACATAAACATTTCGAATGTAGTTTGCAAAGTTCGATATTCCAGATACGTGCAGCTGACATCTCTCAATAGAAACATCAGAACGAGGGTTAGATAGGATGCATGGCATTTGAGCTTAAAGATGAAGTATTCGTTCTGATTAAACGATACTTGTAATTGCTGATTCACAGCGGTCGCCCATGTAATCGCTTCAGTTCGTAATAAAGTATATTTATCTTTAAAATCTTTCTTCCAATGATTCATGAAAAGAGATAGCATCTCAAATACTAAAGGTGGTAAGTTATTTTCTCTACCTTCCAAAGCTTTGATAAGATCAATGTAGTCTAATCCCCTGAAAATCATCAAGTCATCGAAAATAAATGCGAAATAATAGTACGCTTGAATGCCACAGGAATTATGAGAGTCAGGCATAAGAGACGCGTTAAGTCTTAGATCATTTAGTTTAACATCAAGTTTATATTCGTCAATAACACGCTGAGAAATGGTGTCAATGTCATCGAAATGGTTTAACTTGACATCGACGGATCGGTTGATCCCGAAGAATTCTAAGAGCCCTAATATTGTTTTGCTTTCTTTCTTATCTCCATCGAATACGAATGTCTTATTGCTCATATTGATGATAATGATAATAATCAATTACAATTACAAGAAAAAAAAACGAAGATATGTACATACTTTAAGGAAATTTTTGATGGTATTTATAATTAAAACTAAAGAGTTTGGCGTAACAGTTTCAAACTTATGGAAAATTTGTTTTTCCAATTGGTTTTATGATCTTGACTGAATAAAAATCTGCAGGAAAATATGTACGCCAGGAAAACTTACAAATAAAGCCTTTTTGAATGTTCATTACTTTATTAAAAAATATCTTGAAACCAAGTAATTGAACACTTAAAACTTTAATATTATTCGATCGTCTTATTAAGACGATTCAAATTATATTGAATAATAATAAGTGTTAGGTTATTTGATTTTAAAATAATTTTATTAAAAGTAAATATTCCAAATGAATTAAATGACTTGCAGATTCTCCTTGCAATATTATACATTGTGATAATTAATTGCTGCTTTTTTTTTTTACACTCTGGGCGTAAAATAATCTTTGTTTACACGAAATTAAGTTCTGTACTTTCTAAAATTAATTATCGCATTTTGTTATGTAAATATTCAGCAAAATTGCCGTAAGGATTATTTCAATTAATCGTAGTGCGTAAAGTATGTACAGCTCGTACTGTGCAGGAAATCTAAAAGCCCCAATCACTTTATATAGAATAAAGTTTAACAAACTCATTGGAGATAAGCTAGGTTGGCAATGGAACCAATGGAGCTTGATGGTTACGTAGTGTTTGGTTCATTAGAAGAAACTTTTCAAAATCTGTAATATTGTGAGTTTATTAGTAAATCCATTATACCAAACAGAATTTATTATAGTGTGATTTGAACTTTAGTATCAATATTTTGTTATATCGAGAGTTATGTGTACACGAATGGAGCTGGAAAAGCTGGTATCCGTTCACAGCTCATTGTAACCTTGTAGACAATCTAAATTTGTCATTTTTCAATAACTGTTAGCTTTAAATTTAATCAGTATGCATAGAATGGTTGCTATTGGCGTAAGTATTATTGTTATGCGAAAAGATTGAAAAGTTCCATATTTATATGCTATTGGGATTGATCATCTATGCATTATCTCTGTATGGAAATTGAGATTTTTAATTTTCCTGCACCGCATATTTGTTTAGTTGAGATACTTGGAACTCATATACATTCGCATTCATGAATAATAAATAATATACGGTGATTACTTTGCTGTGACAAAGTAAATTGTTCTGTAACCTATGATACCTAACCTACCTGTATACATAAAAGAAATTATCCATTATAAATTTTCACCCTTGGTATAGTTTTAACAGATTTGTGAATTAATAAGACATTTTTAGTACATTTGTATACAACAGTATAATATGCATTACATTTCTAAATATTGCTGCGATAAGGAATGAAAAAACCGTTGCAATTTGCTATGGAGATTTAATTGCACTGACGTTATTTATTAATTTTACGATTGGGTATGTTACGTACGTACGTGCAGTATATAATCAACGTCGAGATGCATAAGTTGTCATAATCTGTTAATTCCGCAATTGGTCATCAAGCAGTGAATCGTTACTAATTGAAAACAAACTTACTAGAAGAATGCACTAAATCATTAACTTGATTATTGGACGAAGATATGAGACCATAAACCAGACTTTCGGTCAAAAGCACCAAATAACTACCATAGTTATCATGCAAAATCACAAGAAACCAGCATGATTATTTGGCGATGGTACTGAATAACCAATGATATTTCTGGATTTTGCTGTCAACAAAACTTTGAAAAAATAAAAATAAAATAAAACAAATTGGTGTGTACCAAAGAAAATAAAACCGATAATGAAGGTAAAAAAAAAAAGCAACGTTAAAGACTTTTTATAATCTACATTAGTGCATTACGAATGAGTCTTAAATACATTACTAGCAAAAACATTGTTCTTACCAACCTGACGCATTTTTCTTGATCAGTTCTAAAAAATCATAATAATATCGTTTTTGACCCATGTTGTCAATAAGATATTGCATTAAATAAGCAATATACTGTATTTTATATATATAAACCTTGATTTCTCTTTAAATTATTGGTTAGAATTAATTTCTGCATATATGTTTGCATTTTTAGATTAGATTTATAGGCCAGATGAGAACCTTATTGTCTGGTGGATTGTTCATCAAATATTTCAGAAAGACTCTGATATTCAAATGTGGCAGGATTTGATACCTAAAGGTACATATATATGTAAACTTGGTTTCTCGATGTTACACTTGATCTTGTGATTTTATTGAATAATGATCATGGCCTGGCACAGATTAAAACGTGCAATAGCAAAAAAAATCAAAATTTACAAAGCTTTATTATTGTAAATTGTTAATTAAATGAACCAGGCGGCTTTGCCGTCTACATGATCATGCTTTAGTTTATTAGGTAAAAATACCCAACTAATAACTAATAACTTTACAATAGATGTAGTTGGCTGACGTTACTTTGTGCTGGTCCAGCTCCTATGAATTAAATACATCTGAAACTTATTGATAATTAAAGGGTAAATCGCATCTGAAGGGTATAAAACACATAATAAAAATCTAACAGTAAGTAAAAATCATATACTGTAGTTACGAAAAGAAAATTACTAAAACTTCATCTACTAATCATGTTTCAATAATTTTACCACTATTATAACTTACTATACAATTTTTGTTAGAAGTTTACTTAGTGAAATTTACACCCATATAAAAGTTTTAAATTTAAATAATATCCCTTTTTTTGGGTTGTTTTACCCAATTAAAGTTAATTAACTATGTTTTTATAGGCAAACCTTATAAGTTTTCAGATGTAAAATATATCGATTAGAAGTTTATAAAGAAAGGATTTCAATGGAATAAAAACCAAAATTTTTTTAAAAAAAGCGTAATTAACTAACTTTCATCGGATAAAAAGAAGGGTAATTGCTTAAATTAAAACTTCTATATGAGAATAAAATTTTTTTATTTGTAAAAGAAATCATTGTAGAGATGTTCAATTTCTACGCCTACATTAAAAGAGATATAATATTATGACATGATGGCCACCTTCAACTTGATAAATATTTGCATCTCTAAGCTACCTCTAAGCATAGACTATGTAATGCCTCTAGTAAGAACGCCAAATTTTAAAATTACATAATGAGATGCCGTGAATAAGTCACGTGACTTCCATTTGTCACGAGATCACGACCCACTAGTGTTCAGGGACCGGGGATATCAAATTGAAAAAAATTTATTTGGATAACGATAAAAATTTGGATATAAATTTTATATATTTTCTTTATTAAAATAGATCCAATTAAGCATTTTTTACGATTATCCTTCAAAATATTACTATATATTGAAAAACTGCGTTCAACTGTGCATTAAAAATATATTCTATCGCCACTACTGTATATTGGGTGTTTTAAAAGGTTACTAATGATCTTATATACAAAGTAGGAATGGTATTAGCTTGATCCGGCTTGGATATTTAACTATTATAAAAACTGATTAATGAATAAAGCCGAACAAACCTATAATGTCTCTAAACATGATGATTAGATGCAAAATAATCATTATTTCTGTATACTGGTATAAGATCATTTAAAAAAATAACATATAAAGAGATTTTTGAAAACATCCATTAGAAAAATGGCTCAAAATATTTCTAAAGTATCATATTTGATTATAGCTAATTTAAGATCGAAATATCTTATTTGTGTAATAAAAATTCTAACCAATCAAAAAGATCATTAATTTCGATTTTTTTTATAAGCCGTATATTTAAATATGAAATTAAATTGACATTTTTAACATAAATATCTAACAAAAGTGCATATAATTTTTTTTTTTAATTTGAAGCTCTCAACTAGCTCTAAATGGTAATAGAGCTATTTTTTAAATAACTTTTTTAAGAAATTTCGTATTTAATATTTATACAATAATTCATAAGATTTTAGTTATTTTAATGGCCATCGAAAAAAATGGTTCTATTGCCATCTACCGTATATATTTTTTAAAAAGTTCGTGCCAATAAATGTAAATTTAGTTTGATGATTTTTTTAGAACTTTAATTACTGTATATAAATTGGCACTATCGCTATACAAATAAATATAATTATGATTAATACAAGTGTAATCGGAAATTTAACCTTATTGTCCGGAGTGTAGCGGAGGACCCTTAGTTTCTAGGCAAAGTAATATAAAAGGTACGTTTTTGATGCATTTTGATGACTTTTTTGATGCATCTCTTCCTAATTTTCCTGATAATAACAAAGAATTGACATATGAAGATCATATCAAAAATGTAACTTTGGAATTTTTTGTCTATCCGCACGCGTGTTCAAATTTGTAATTTTATTGTAGCAAAAATATGCGCATTTGTGTTTTTAAATATACCGATACGGGCTATAAAAAAATCTGAAATTTAATGATCTTTATATACTACCCTTCTGTTGCTACTGCGTAAGTAGATATTGTATGTGCAACTGTTACTCATTTCCATGCTAATTTTTTCCGGAGGTATTCTTAGTAATGATGAAGGAATGCCAGATTATATCTCTCACCGAAATCTTTGGTGGGACAAAGGAGAACTTAGCGAAAAGGCAAAGTGGAACGAAGTAATGTAAGTCTCTTTTCCTACTTGTTTGATGTTGATTTTTTTTTATCTAAATTGTTATTCATATATATATATAAGATTACCTTATATAGAAATATGAAAGACGTACAGAAAACTTTAATATACACAAATGTTGGGAGTGGATAGAAGGAAAGGTCATAATTTATGAACTTCCTTCTATGCCACATAAAGTTTGCATTGGTGCAATCACTTCTGACATAATTGAGGGTTGCATTCCTGTGAAACGAATTAATGCCGAGATTTATAGTTTTGGTTCTACTAGTAAGTACAGTATTAATGCTATAACATATCATTCTGTTTGTAGCATTGTATTAATTTTTATTTCTTAAAGAAACACATGACCGAAACTGTAGAAAAGAAGCTGATGTATCGTTTCATCCAAAAAAGCCAACTGTAACTGCGTCAAATAGAAGTGACGAAAATGTAATTTCTATTCTTTTTATTGGTTTTGAACTTTTTAAAGCTAGTAATTTCATATATCTTTTTTATTTAGGATCTTCTTTGACCAAATTTGGTCATGGAAGTAGCATATACTGAACCATTGGATCACGTCAAAAAAGCATTGTACTACTGGTTAAGTCCTGGTCGTGTCCATGATTGTATTATTGTAAAAATTAATGCAGTTCCCCAAGGTCAAGTACCTACCCGTATGAGAGTAAGTTATATTTATGCAGTGTAGTATGATTAGCATCATATTATTTGCATAACATTTTAAGATTTAATTGATTGTAGGCTTGGTATTACTGTGTCTCAACAGGTGGAGGAACAAGAAATACACCTTCTCTTGTAACTAAGGTAATGTTAGACTATAGTGATTCGCTTTTCTGTTAACATATTAAAAATCTCTAATATATGTATAAATGGTTATTAGTTTGAATTCAGTACACAGAATAGCACAGGAGTTCCATTAAATATTGTACAAGATCATTGCATCATCAATATCTTATTAAGTTGTCTTTAGGGAGCTTCCAGAAATTACGTAATTTTTTGTTACTAATAAATTTCAAAATTTTACCCACCCCACACCTGATACCCTATTAGCCAATCAAATTTTATATTTTTTTAAAAAATTATTCATATGCACAATTTTTGGAATTGATAATAACTTTTGATCCACTGGTCCGTTTTGTATGATTTAACTACCAAAATGTGCGTCTCAACGAGACGATTTTAACAAGCCCAAAATCGTTAAAATCTAATTACAGAGTCCCAAGATCGTTCAACTTTTGTGTAATTTTAATAGTGATTTTTCAGAATCATTAAGTAAATTTCTTTAACTTTGAATAACTTTTGATCCACTAGTCCATTTTGGATGATTTAACTACCAAAATGTTCGTCTCAGTGAGACGATACTAACAAGCCCAAAATTGCTAAATTTCAATTCTAGAATCCCAAGATCGATAAAGATTTGTATTATTATTAACAATACAAATCTTTATCGATCTTGGGATCCTGTAATTGGAATTTAGCAATTTTTGGCTTGTTAGAATCATCTCATTGAGACGAACATTTTGGTAGTTAAATAATCCAAAATGGACCAGTGGATCAAAAGTTATTCAATTTTAAAGAAATTTACTTAGTGATTATAAAAAATCACTGTTAAAATTACACCAAAGTTGAACGATCTTGGGACTCTGTGATTAGATTTTAACAATTTTGGGCTTGTTAGAATCGTCTTGTTGAGACAAGCATTTTGGTAGTTAAATCATCTATATTGGCCCAGAAGATCAAAAGTTATTAATAATTTTATAATTTCATACTTTTGGTCAGAATTATAAAATTTTAACCAGAATTATAACCTGATATTTTGGGACCCCACCCACTCACCCAAAAATTACGTAATTTCTAGAAGCTCCTTATCATGACTTGAAGCAACCTACGCCCCCACACCTCCTATCCAAATCCCTCAAAGTATTTTATCTGATCCTATTCAATTGGACTTCTTTTTTGTTCAACATGCCATCTCAGAAGCATTTGACATTCATTAGGACTTCACAAAATATTTTAGTCTTTGTTTACCAAAATTTCATATTATGTTGATTGAATCTGTTTGGGTTTATTTTTTAATTACTAGGTATTTTTTTACACTACTAAATTCTGTTATCAATAACTGGACAATGAAATCTCTTATTTATAGATTTTGCAAATCTACGATATGTAAAAAAATGTAATTATTTTCTTTGTGAAAGTGTGAGACCCAGAGTTATGTGATTTTTCACTCTGGTTTTGAGCACATTTAAAAATAATAAATTGCTCAAATGTAATTGACTTTTCATACTTATTAAATGAGACCCAATTTTTGAAGATATTCTGGAATAACTATATATAGGTCTTTGTAACAGTGATATAGTTATTTGCAAATTTTTTAAATGACCCTAAAATGACCGGTCATTAACAGTCATCACAATTTTGGGTCATTTAGAAATGACTCATGACCAAATGACCATGGTCATTTAGAAATGACTGAGATCATTTGAGGGTTATTTAGTTATTGGGCCATGGACCCTATTGTTTTCCTAACAACCACTTTCTGACAATATTAAAATCCTGACAAGTTAGCCTACATTAGGTTAGGGTTAGGGTTAGTTCCGGTAAATTTTGTCAGAATTTTATTGTTCAAAAAATAGTTATAGAAAAATTATAGAGACTCATTGGACCATCATGCATATAGAGTTTGTATTCCATATTTAATATTTTTTTACATATTTAATATTTTTTTACATAGATTGATTAACTTTAATTACATAATGATAATACATATGTATAAGCTTTGAAGTAAGCTGGATTGGGTTGTAAACTCTGGCCCAAACCCAATAAAAGTTTATATACCCAGTCCAACCTAAGAATGGTAAATAACTCGATCATTTGATTGAAATTTAAATGCCTTCAAGCTATTAAATCATGACAAGATCATTTTGGTTATTAAGTTCATTTATAAAATAATTTTATTGGTCAAATTGCTTGTATAAAAAGGTATCAAACTTTATTACTCTCCTTATCAATAATCTTAGCTATATATTAAAGTTCCAAATTTTACTGTTAATTAATAATATTTATGTCTTAAATAAGGTGTTTGAAATATGCAATTTATTATTTCAAACAACGTTACTTAAGATATAAATATTAATTGACTTATAGCTACAATTATTATGTTTTAATTTTGTTTGATAGCTAATTCTGATTGGCTAAAGAGCATTAGAATATTAACTAATATATATTACATAACCTTCTAGATTATTTGAAACTCAAAATAATCTAATGACTAGTCATTTGGGTCATTTGGGTTATTTCAGGTTATTTTTGCTATCACTGCTTCGTAATTCTTATAATAAGGCAGAGTTGGGGATAACAGTGCCAAATAATCTTTTTCTATAATGTTGGTGCTGATTAATTTATTAGTAGCAAGGTGGCATTTTGTATTGCAATATCTGCAATACATTTATGTAATATCCATGCATATGTGTACATAATAGATAATGACATGTATTGTGTTATATGATTTTGTTTCTCATGATCATTATTTTAAAATAAGGTATTAATACTTACAAGCATGGAATTTTTGTGTTGGCATAGCAAGTAAAAATTCTATGTCAATACCTGTGAATCCTGTTAGTATTCTGTTAATAATTATTACAACAAGTTTTTTGTTCATACTGTGCATTAGGTAATTATAAAAGATTTTCACAATTAACATAATGAATAAAGGCTTAGCTTATAAGTTTTCAATGTGTACAAGATTTTTCATATATGTTAGTTAATTATGATAACCCATAGAAGTTGCTTGTGTGAGTTATTTTACAATCATTATGTACTAATATTAGAAAAGGCAATTTATAAAGTGCAAGTTACTTAATATGCATAACATATTTATCCTATAAAGAAGAGCTAGGGGATCAAAGAAATTACAGATAGAAATAATCTTTTCCTGAGATAATAGTGTTTAATAACCTAATCTGTAGCAATGATGATGTTTTAAAAGAGTTCTGCCTAACAGCATCACAAAATTTTATATATAGATTTTAATCGATATATAACAGTTAATCAGTTTATATCAATTAAAAAATAACAATATATATGATTAACTGGTTAAAAATCGATATACATCTATAATCGATATATATCAATTTTTATATTAAATCGTTATATATCTATAAATTGATTATGTATTGTTTAATTAATTTCAATTTAGGACATCCCCATAATTCACTGACTTCATCATACCAATGAACAAGAGCGAGTTCTAATAGATCTTTGTTTATTGCTTCCAATCATAATTATTTGAAACGATATATAACGATTAACAGATCTTTAACGATTATATACCTGTTACAAAAATTCCAACCTGGGCCACCAAATAAAAAATATATAAAAAAAAACAAAGTTCAAAGTTTCTTATGCCCATTTGATTTGTAAGCTGCCTTGGATCATAAAAATATATTCCACAAAATGTGCAAAAAAACTTAAAAAAAAAAAAAAAACCGGTTTTAACCGATTTTTACTTCTCTCTCCCTTTTACCCCTCTCTCTTTTACCCTCTCTCTTTTTTTCTCTCTCTTTTTTTTTTCTTTTTTCTCTTTCTTTTTTTTCTCTTTCTTTTTAATATTTCGAATACTTTCGAAATATTTTAGGATTAGCAGATCTGTAACCTGGATCATATCAATAACGCGTTTGACTAATATTTTTTTAAAATGTTTCGATAATTTTTGATAATTGTACTACAAGATTAGATTAGATCTTTGTTTATTTTTTTTGTTTATAATTTAGATCTTCTATTAATTTTACATTGTTTTTTCATTTTCCTTTTGTTTTTTTAGTTTTGTTTTGTTTTTTTTATCTTTTATTTTTTTTTATTTTTAATTTTTTTTATTTTATTTCTACACTTTATCACTAGCACTTTGCAAAAAATTCAACAACTTTCAACACTTTGCGCAAGCCAACTCAGCCTTTTGATACTTTGCAAGAACACACAACTAATTTTTCCAGCAATTTCTAAATTTCAAAAACACAAGTTTTTCAAGTTTTTGCAAGGTTTTGTTTTATTTATTTTTTGTTTTATGTTTTTTGTTTTTTTTTGTTTATTTTTATTAATTTATTTATTCTGGCACTTTACAAGAATTCTGCACTTTGCAAGAAGTCACGAATATGAGTGATTATAATCAAATATAAACAAATATGAACAAATATAAGCAAATATAATAGTTTATTTTTTTTCGGTTTGTTTTTTTTTGTTATTTTTTTCGGTTTTGTTTTTTGTTTGTTTTTTTTTTACAGCAATTTTTAGAAAGTTGCGAATATGAGCGAATATAAGTTAATATGATAGTTAAACAAAGAAGAAAAGAAATAATAGCTAACTACAGAGTAAGAAAAATAACTGGTATTATGCGACGAAGTGTGAAAGTAGTTTAAAATATTACTATTTTTTCATTTTTATTTTTTTTGGTTTATTTTTGTTATTTTTTTTATTTTAGGAAATAGCGAATATTAGCAAATATAAGTGAATATTATAGTTAAAACAAAGAAGAAAAGAAACAATAGCTAACTATAGAATGAGAAAAATAAGTATATAGAGCTAACATTATGCGACAAAATGCGAAAGAGTTCAAAATATTACTATTTCTTTTGTTTTTATTTTTTTCATTATTTTTTTTTTGTTTTTATTTTTTTTTGTCATTTTTTTCATTTTTTCATAGAAAAAGTATAATAGTATTGTTATTAGTGATTTTTAATCTGATATCTATCGATTATTACCGATTATTACTGATTACTATCTTAATCAATAGTCCTCATCAGGGGGATTTAAATCGATTACTATCCAATAATAATAAAAATCAATAGTAATCCCTGTGCAAATTTTGGTGATGAGGTTATTACTTTTTTTATTCATTTATTTATATAATATGTGCATAAAGATAATATATATATATAATATTATGAAACATGTATATAAACAGGTTTTGGTCAAGTTAAGAAATTAACTTTTGCAATTATTAATGACTATCATATACAGAAGATTTTTTTATTTTTAGTAATCAGAAAGATTTTTTATCATTATAACTTAATTTTGGGGTTTTATACTTTAACATTTTGATTGGCTGTATCCAAAAACATGTATAAATTATTATGATATTTTATATCAATATTTGTGTAATTGATCTATAAATTATAATAATTATTCAATAAATTACTAGAGTGAGTATTAAGTAGTGATACCACTAAAATTGATTTTTGAAAAAGGCCTATTTTGGGTTCATTAGAGCAAATTAAAAGGAAGAGCAAATAAATTTATATATTTATATTCTTTATAATTTGTCTATTCAAAAATTGCATTAAAAATTTTTGGGGTTTAAGCAAGTGTAATTCTATTTGTACATGGTGTGTATATATATAGTAATAAAAACAACTGATATCTCAACATTTTGACTATAAAACAAACCTTTTGGTTTTTAACAAAAAAAATTCTCGTAAAATTTTGTTATAAACTAACACTTGTTTCAATTTCAAATCTACTCTTATTCTAATTATAAGCAAAGATTTATTTTTTTATTGTAAAAGTTGGTTTAACTAAATAATGCACTAATTTGCAAATTAACAGTTAATACCTATATACAAACACTCCATATTTATTTAGAAAAATTCTTTAAGTAAAATAGATCAAAAACAATTTCAAGATCAAATTTTAATTTTAGATTTTTAAGTCTAAAATAATTTTATCCTCATGTATAGTATAAAGTTAAATTATTATGCATTTAATTGCTTAAATAATTATATATATATTTTTTTTACCTTTTGCAGTTCCGCCATGCTACTTTTATTAGTTTTTCAGTATAACGAAACAAGTTCATATACATATAGATCTAATTTACAAGGATGGCACCACTCAGCTATCTATGCAGACACCCAAGAATAACCTGCCGCACTAGTAGATAAAACTACTAGCCGCTCTGTTGAACCACCAGCACTACAAAAAGTGCACTCCCAACACATTAAGAATTGGAAATAAACTTCAATAGAGGTGAGAAAACGAAACTATAATTATAAAGGAAATATAAAATAGAGGTATAGGAAGGAACGACTAACTAAAAAAACCAAAAAAAACCCAACAAGAAGAAAAGGGAAAAAAAATAAAAAATAGAACCTTCTATTGAAGAAGTAAGTGTGGTCAGAGAAATAGTAATAAAAATTATATAATACTGTACAGAGAAATGCTCTGTCTAAGTATTATATGTACATTGTAGAAAAAGAAAAAAAACTACGCCTATAAGAATATTCTAGAAAGAAATTTCAATTCAGAATTTTCTCTACTGTATCTCACATGTCATTCATTGTTTATTTCACAAGGACCAGAACTCACTCGTGATTTGGTTCCAATTAGGTAGCCACATTCCCAAAATGGACAATGTAAACAATATCGATCTTTTGGAAGGGGTAAGCCAAAATAGAATTCCGAACCGGGTTATAGTAAACCAGGTCACCCGTGTCAAAACGGGTGACCCGGATCACTGATTTAAAACCCGGGTCAAATTGGTTGGTATTTTGACGTTTCATTTAATAGCAAAACCTACTTTATTGCTATTTGATTACTTTGAAGATTGACTAAAAGTATATGACTTATTAACATTTGTCTTAACAAAAACGAATACCTTCACAGGGCAATTATTTTGTTGTTTCACCTTATTGATATTAGATATAGTTTGAGTACATGATTTTATTTAGTTTTGCTTTATCTCTACAATCTTACAGATAAATTACTGATTTTTAACTTTTAAACCAGTGACTTGTCAAATTTTTAGTATTTGTTTAAGAGATTCACGAATTTATATTATCGTGATAATTATTCTAAACGAAAGAATTAACTGTAAATAGTAAATGTTTGTTTTTTATTTTCATTTTCGTTTTATTAATAAGTGACAATCATTCGTTGATTCAAAGATTCCGAACTGACAGGAATAAATAAATGACACATAACATATATAAAACCCGTTTTCATCCGGGTCACCTGGTTTCAATTCACACGGGTGACCCAGGTGAAGAAATTGCATTCGGTTCAGACCTCTAAGCCAAAATGCCCACGTTGTTGAAATTTCACAAAGCCAAAGTGGTGGCAAAGGAGAGACCCAACTTGCAAAGAGCATAAGAGTATATGCTTTGCTGAATAGCACAGTTGACCAAAAGAATGTTTCTACTAATGTTTCTACATCTTCTGACAAAAAACCCCAGAGTTGTTGCTCTACACTTGTTCTATAGTAACAAAGTCTTCTACTCGGAGAGTCAAACCCATAAGGAGAAAGTTCTTTTTCATCTCTATTTCAGTTCTTCTCACATACGATCTAAAACCCTGTATCCAAGTTGCTTCTAGTTAGAGTTTTTGTTATGTACAAGTATACTAACAACAAAGTTTTTATAGGTCGGCGTTATGGAAAAGTTGGGACTGATGATCATCGGAAAGAGTTGAAACTGGCTTAAATAATTATAATTTATATCAATATTTGTATAATTGATCTATAAATTATAATAATTATTAAATAAATACTAAAGTGAATATGAAGTTTAATTCTGTTCATTTTGCTAATATTTTTTAGAAGAATAAATATGTAATTAAAGTATATAAAATTATGCACTAAATATATTTACTTAAGAGATTAAAATAGATTTTATTAATAAAAAAAGTTTTATATAGATAAATTAAGAAATTTAATATTTGTATATAGCAAATATTTTATTTACTAAGATAATTTACTTTTACCCTCTAAGTAAACTTGTTTAGTATAAAATTTATATATAATTATAACTTTACAATTAGAAAAATTTTTTTAAAATTCTGTTAAAGAAATATGCAATTTTTACAGAATTTTAAATTATTTTAAATAATCTTAATTTACTAGCTCCAAAATTTAAAAATAAGTTAATATATATTAAAAAAATGAGTTGTATTAGAAAAGTTGCTTGGTTGAAATATAATAATTTACTACAAATACTATTACTAACTTAATATTCTAATCAGAATACTATTACTACAATAGGACCCCGAAATATACATAGATAGGTCAGATTAATTATAGGATTACTAAAAAAGGAATTATCTGCAAAAAAACTTTAAAAATAAGCAAAAAAATTTCTATAAATAGAAAAGATCTGCATAAAAACCTCAAAAATAAGCAAACTCATACCTGACCTATTTATATATTTTGGGGTCCTACTAAAATATCAAATAGCAAAAAATATCTAATATTTATATATAAAACATAAAAAGTATTATAACTTAAGAACAAATAATTTTAACAAACAATTACTTTATAGATTTGCTATTCACTGTATTATTTAAACTATAATTTTATTAGAATAGATTTTTATTTAACTTATAATTATAAAAAGTTTTTTTTTTAATGTTCAAGATGAGGTCTTGCCTCTAGTTTTTGTTGCTCAGTCATATACATACATTCTAATTTAGTAAACTACAGAGACTTAGACAGTTATCTATAACTAGAGCTTTCTATATTCCACATATAGCTAACCTGGATTTGTACGTCCTTACCACCTCTATTTGGCAACTCCATATTCTCACTTTTCTCACAATGACCCATTTATAACTTGTGCAGGTGATCGTCTTATGCTTCCAATTTGGTGTATCTAGTCTTGTTATAGGGTTACTGGCGTACTACTGGCATCTATACTATTTATAACTGAGCACATATTTCAAGCCAACCTGATGCCACAGCTCACAAAGCCTGAATCTCAAACCAGGTTGCTGCTGCTGCTCAACCGGTTTCTTGAACTTTGCCCTCTAGGACTTAACATTTTTTAACAGATCATGCACTCTATCATACTCCTGCTATAGTGTTGCACCAGTACTCATATCATTAGCTTATGATATTATCATATGAACCAACTTCTAGCCGTAAGTCTTGCATTATATTACTAGTCAGGGAACCCTTCCATTCATCTTTGACTTCCAATTTGGGTTTTATGCCAGGAATTGATATTACATTCATGCTGGTGTTTTTTGGCTGTGTTTCGTCAATGACTTCCATATAGGTATGCCAAGGCCTCTGTTGGGTCTTGATATATCTTAGGCCTAATTTTATCACAATCCTTATCGTTATAAAATAAAAAACATTTAATATCATAACAGGCATAGGACATGTTCCCTTGAAATAGGTCAAAATGCTTTCTATAATTAAATTTTTAAAAAAACATATGAATTTACTATATAACTTTGAGCTAAGATCTTCATCAATCTAACTTATTAACTTAAAATTAAATTTTACAATTATATAGAACAAGAAAAGAAGAAAAAATTGAACTTAAAAATTGAATTAAAATTTTGACAATTTTGCACAAAACGAAAATATAACTTTGCCAAAAACAAATATTTTCTAATTTTAAGATGATGAGTATATGTAAAATCATGCCCTGAACAACTTGCTTAGTTGACTAAAGTAGGTTACCTTGTAAGAAAAATGGTTATCTATGTACTAAAGTTAAAAATTTTGAGTTTTAAATATATAACATTTTTTTTGATTAGGTAACCTACTTCGGGCGCTTAAGCAAAGTTGTTTGGCACGTGATTCTACTCGATTTGAAACTGCCGTGCGTTTTCTCAGACCTTTTACTAAGTGAAAAATGGGTTTAAAGTTGGGGAAAAAATTTTTTTTTTAGAAAAAATTTTTTTTCCCAACTTTAAACCCATTTTTCACTTAGTAAAAGGTTCGAAAAAATGCGCGGCAGCTTCAAATTGAGTAGAATCACGTGCTAAACAACTTTGCTTAAGCACCCGAAGTAGGTTACCTAATCAAAAAAAACGTTTTATATTTAAAACTCAAAATTTTTAACTTTAGTACATAGATAACCCATTTTTCTTACAAGGTAATCTACTTTAGTCGACTAAGTAAAGTTGTTCAGGGCATGATTTTACATATACTCATCATCTTAAAATTAGAAAATATTTGTTTTTGGCAAAGTTACATTTTTGTTTTGTGCAAAATTGTCAAAATTTTAATTCAATTTTTAAGCTCAATTTTTTCTTCTTTTCTTGTTCTATATAATTGTAAAATTTAATTTTAAGTTAATAAGTTAGATTGATGAAGATCTTAGCTCAAAGTTATATAGTAAATTCATATGTTTTTTTAAAAATTTTAATTATAAAAAGCAATGAATGGGACATGTCCTATGCCTGATAAATAAATTTAAAATTGATTAAATTAGATTATATACCTTTGGAATATCTAATGCAAATCTAATTACGAATATAGTGCAGGTGGTATAGCAATGATCATTAATCAATTTTTGTGATAGTGAAATTAAAACACATAATAAATAAATGTATTTTATTTATTAGTTCAATATGCAAATTAACTATCGCTAATTATAAAAAAAACTGATTAATGATAATTATTATATCACTTTCTAGACTTATATTAAATACTCAAATATATCTTGCATTGAACGATTATTGTATATCCTCTTCAATCTCTTATCCAATCGATACTTCTGTCGCCTAATGCTGTTTATCAGAATAAAAAAAATTGAGTATTTATCTTCATTATTGTCAAAAGTCAAGAAGAACATTTATAATCATATTTGAACACATGATTATGGCCATAAAGAGCTCTCAATTCTCGATTCATATATCCTATTCATCACAGCTCTAGAGCAACTCCATAAATGACTTTTCGATAACATGAGAAGAACGTTCATAACCATGTTGATCACATGATTATGGCCACGGTGAGCTTTCATTCCCATGATTTACATCTAGTGGCAGCGCAACTTCAGATACATAACAACTAAACAATGACTCAGTGAATACTCACTCAAGTTTATGTATTCTATATTCATTTGCCTACAATTTAGACTGTTTTAGAATGTCACAGATATTATGAAACTTCATTATTATGAAATGTAGTTAACATGCAGTTTTTTTTATTTATTTTTGAACTTTCATTCTGTAAAATTGAATAATATTCAATTTCAAATGAAGATAAAAAGAGCTACTAATAAAGTCGAGACAACCAAATAGCATAACATAATAGCTATCACAAAATGCACAACAAAAGAAAAATAAAAGAAATATATAAAATAAAAGTTAAAAATAAAAGTTATATACAAACAAATAAAATTCTACCTAATGAAACAATTTCTAGATACTTTTAAAGAATACACTAAAATCTCAAGAGCAGATAAAAAGAATAAAGTAACTATGCCTTATGTTAGTACATAAATTTATATTAAAAAAATTTTTGTACATTATTGGGTCTTGGGAAAGGCATTTCATAACAGCGCATAGGACCTGCGGTACGAAAGAGTTTAGGACGATATTCAGGAGTTTCTAACATAACACAAAAAATAATCATAATAATAAATTACTATTATTATATGGTGAGATAGGGTGTCAATATTTCCATTTTCATATAAAATAGATTGTAGATCAACTTTGTATAACCATATCATATTATTTACATATAAACATCATATGATCCGACCAATGAGGATTAACAAATTTTTGTGTAACCCAGGAAAAATATATAGTGACCTCGGAAAATTTAATTCTATATGAAGTTTATTTTTTTTAAAGAGATGCATTTCTTACGACTTCACTATTATAAACAAGCTAATTTAAACTATATATTATATAAATATAGTAAAAATTGACTCAGATAATAAAAAGTTTTATTAGAAGCATATTTTTATTTACTATATAAAATTCAATCTACCATGTAGATCATATGAAAAATGATCTACGTACACCCTACCCTTAATATATGTACCAGGAATTTCTAAAGTTTTTGGATAAGCGCATTTTTGCCCCGGATATTGGCATACGATAATTCACAAATCTTAGCAGAGTTGAAACTCGACCTTTTAAAACGTTATTATTTGTTATAAGAACTGTGTGATGATTGTATAAAAACTTGGGTAAATAAAGAAAATACAACTACCATTTTTTTCCAACGCGTGCGTTTGCAAAAAAAAGTATACCACTTTGAGACAATATATAAAATATCAGTATTAGGAAAAGGCAATAAAATAATAATATAAATTTAAAGAAGTTTACCTGATATCTACAAAGTTAAAAAAGCATATCCGACATTACACTTATTTTTAAAATCGATATGCAAGTAGATGAAACCGTATTGACTGCA
Organism: Gigaspora rosea; assembly: GCA_003550325.1. Lineage (NCBI taxonomy): Eukaryota > Fungi > Glomeromycota > Glomeromycetes > Diversisporales > Gigasporaceae > Gigaspora > Gigaspora rosea. The sequence goes on along the minus strand of QKWP01002675.1, from coordinate 30,252 downwards.
ATGGGTTTCGTCAAGCCAATCCAACAGCATTTGCTAAATTTTATGCAAGTAATGTAAGAAACAACTCAAAATATTGATAATGGAATGACCATGTACCTAAGTATACTTGTTCGGAATGTTCACGTAGTACAATTGTCAAGGCCTATGAAATGTTAAAATTAAGATAAATCAATAAACTTAACCAATTATTATCAAACTTATAAAACATAGTTTAAAAGCAGCTTGTTTATATAGTAAAGTTACAGGAATATATATGGCTTTTAAAAAAAATCAATTCACCTATAATCAAAATTTTATGTTTTTCCTTCACACAAAAATTGCCAATTCTGATTGGTCGAATCATATATTGTCATATCCTGCACATATAAATAAATATAATTATGAAATATAAGGCTACACAAACTTATACTATTGGTTTTCATATCCCGGCCGGGTCAGTGAGATGGGTTTTGAAATTTTAATTTTTTAATATATTAGCCAATAGAAATTCTCCATTCGAACAGAGTGAATTTTTAATATAATAAAGATTATTAATCAATTACATATATAAATAATGATAACAAATATAAAACTTTAACTTTTACTAAAACGTGCCTATGGTATTATTGATCAGTGCAATATGTTCTTAGAAAACAAAGTTTGCCTGTATAACAGTATAAAGAATAAAGTTTAAATTTTTAACATATGAAATTTTTTATCGGGTATCCAGTTGTAAGACAATAAAATTTTTAAATAAAATTTTTTTTATTAAAAAATTTTTTTTAAAAAAAATTAAAATCCGGGTCGCCAAGTCACGAAAGGTTACTTGGTGATATGAAAACCAATAGTATAAGTTTGTATGGTCTAATGTATAAAACTTAAATAGTCAAGGCCTATATATAACTATTTTAAAATTAGTCATTAATCTATTTATAAATAATTTTAAATTGTCTTAAACTGTTTAATTTTTATATGTTTATATTTTTGTAATAATTATATTTGCCCACCACATAACCTAAAATTTCTAATTTCATAATTACATGCAACCTGCTGGTTACCTTTTGGTTGGGATATGTTTTGATATATCAAGAAAATAGGTGCAGGTATATCAAAAACGAAGTTTTGATCTACGTTCACTCTACCCTTTAGAGATAATAAATTAAAAATACCATTTTTAATTCTTTCAAGTTCTAGTGTGTTCTTTTCTGGGATAGTTCTGTTACCAGACGAGATCACGGTACTATTTTCAGGCGGCGATGGAAAAACCTTTGCCATATATTCAGACCTATTTTCCAGGCCCGGTGAAGGAGCAACCAGGAACTGGCATAGGGGCGGGGAATGGTCAAACCAGTTTTTGATAATATTTGAAGTCTTCAGCAACCATGTCCCATAAATGTTATCCAGCATCGTAATATTGAACACAGATTGAACCCCTATTTTTATAGGAAATTATAATTGCTAATGAATTATAAAATAAATCAATGATGAATTATAAATATAACTAAATGAACGAAGTATAAATATATGGGAATGAGGTCAATAGAAAAAGCAAATTGTTTCTAAGTAACTTTTTTTTTGTTTTAGTTCTATATAGTTATAGAATTAAAATAAAAAAATTAAAAAAGTTAGAAACAATTTTCTTGTTTTCTATTGACCTTCCTATTTATAAATAATGAATAGGATTAAATAATTAAATAAATCACCAAATATAAGATATCTCAATAATTCTTTTGCGGCTCGAGCAGCGCGTGTATCATAATATTCGATTAAAAGGACCAGAGTTTGTCTGACCGAGAGAGATCTAGCAAATCTAATCGTACCCACTTGAGCGAAACAATCCTAATAATAAAACGAAATTAATAATCAGCAATAAATTCTTAAAATTAACATAAATATATATAGGATTTTTTTACTATCAATTACCAATATGAGCATTAAAACATTCGTATTTGACACATACAAAAAAGAAAGTAAAACCATATTGAGACTCTTGGAATTCTTCGGGGTCAACCAATCCGTTGATGTCTCAATAAATTATTTTGATGATATTGATACCATTTCTCAACGTGTTATTGACGAATACAACCTTGAGGTTAAACTAAGTAATATAAGACTCAAGCATTTAAGCGACTATTATTTCGCATTTATTTTCGATGACTTAATGATTTTCAAGGGGATAGACTACATCGATGTCATCAAAGGTCTGGAAGGTAGAGAGAATAACTTACCACCTCTTATATCTGAGATGCTATCTAGTTTCATGAACCATTGGAAGAAAGATTTTAAAGATAAATATTCTTTAATACGAACTGAAATTATTACATGGGTGACTGCCGTGAATCAACAGTTACAAGCATCAATTAATCAGAACGAATACTTTATCTTTAAGCTCAAATGTCACGCATCTATATAACCCTTATTCTAATGTTTCTGGTAAGAGATGCCAACTGTACTTATATAGAATACTGAACATTGCAAACTACATTCGAAGAGTTCATGTTTTATATCAATGAACTCACTTCGTGTCTTCGTGAGAAGGATGATGGAGAACTCACATCAGTAGATAAATTGTTTAAATCAAACGATTTCTCCAGAATTTCCGAGTATTGTGTCAACCAAATCTATAAAACGCTTAGAAAATTCGAGGGCAAGTGCAATCTTATGGTATCATTAGAATTTTTGAGGATATGCAAGAATACTGTGTTTGTACATCTAGCATCAGATAGATACGAAAAGTTTTCTTTGAAAAGAATTTATCCTAATATAAAAATATCAATTGAAAGAGTTTGACTTAGTGCAAATAGCATAAAAACAATGCATCAATTTAACCTATAATTTTTTAAAAAGAATTTTTACTTTTTCATACGAGTGTCCCAACTTCAGGGTGTTTAGACTAAATTGGGGATGGTTAAAGGCATCCACTTATTTGCGCGGGTAATACAAGCTCCTGGAGAGGAAATAGCCAATCGAAGAGTGCAAATTTTAACTATTCCGGATCAGCCCGACGAAGAATTCGAACACAGTAAAAGAAGAAAAAAGCGAAAATACGCAAAAAAAACTAATGTTTAAATCGATCTTGGTGCACTAATTAAAAATGACGGGAATGAAATTTTACTTATATTAAGCATTATTCTAACCCTATAGTCTCTAACATTAAGGCCCTCACGCACTTAGCTTATTTACAAAATCAGAATTCCTTTTTTGGTTTTGTTACTCGCGCAAATAAGTAAAATGTGGTTAAAGTCATGTACCCACGTGATTTTTTTGTGATTTTTTGAAATTTTAGTTAAAATTTGTGTCAGAGCCTGTTTACCTTAGGGTCAGGGTTAAGGTTTGAACCAATATAGGTAAAATTGCCTTCCTAACATTTTTGATTAATGGCCCAAGATACGTTTAGAATGCCGTTTTTATGTTGTGTTTTTTTTGTTTTTTTGACTTCTTCAGTGTAAACAAAATTTCGCGACTCTGTTTGGTTGATTTACACGAAAATGTCACGTGGGTACATACATGACTTTAGACGACACTAAATTGACAGGTCATATGGCTTGTAGCGATTAATAATTACCTAATTTGTATCGCGTTCATCCATTTTTGTATCGCGTTCATCTGTTTGAATCTAGTTTACTTTTTGTAAAATCACGATCACCAAACAACGAACATGGCGATAAAAAAGGTATATATAGATCACTTTTTTCCCTTACCTGTCTTTATCTCCAGAATTACATTTTTATATTTTTTAATATCCCTCTTTATTCGTAATTATATATGGTTATTGGTTTGGATTTACTGTTTTGTACTAAATTTAGTACATTTTGCAAAATGCATAAAAAATCCAAAAAATTAAAAAACTCAATTTTTTTTATATACAAAAATCTGATAAATCTTCAAAAATTGTTTAGCAAAATTTTTTTTTATATTAATAATAAAATTATTAAGAAAAAAATTTTTTAATAACCTTAATTTTTGTGTAACAATGCCCGTACTAAGTTAAGTACATTTCCGTCTGTATTTTTATTATAAAATTACTAGTAATTTTCAAATTGTGGCTTAGCACAAAAAATTTTTTCTAAAAAAAAGAACTTTTTAGAAAAAAAATCATATAAAATCAAAAATAAGACTTAAAGTTATCAAACTTTTTAGACATAATGCTCCATATCTAACAAATTATAAAGAGTTATTAAAATCATAATTAATAATTAAAATTAGCAGATAATCAGGTTTAAAATGTGTCATAATTTAGTACTTTGTACTAAATTTAGACGGGTAAATCCTATCCATTATTTTTTTACCCAATTTTTTTTTCTAATAATTTATTATACACATTTTATACTTTTTTACTCTCTCTCTCTCTTTCTCTCTTTTTTACGGTTGAGTTAAAAGGCGTAAGTGATGAGTAATCGATCTTGCGTTAATATATTAACTTGACACCCCTTCGGTAACCGCTCCTGGGCTCCAGGTTACACCATTAAAGTAGTGGTCTCACCACTATCGGTGTTGACATGCGACCTCATGGGGCACTTAACATTATTTTGATTACTCACATAACTTCTTTTTTTTTTACTAGGTTGAAATCGTTTATTCGAAGTTGATATTGAACTATTTATGAAGCTATAAAAGGTATAATATTTAGTAATTATTATTTTAAATAAAGTTTTATATTAATTATTGTTGTAAATAAAGTTTTTATATTAATTATTGTTATAAATAAAGTTTTTATGTTAATTATTGTTGTAAATAAAGTTTGATAATAATTATCGTTATAAATAATAAATATCAAAGTTTTTATGTTAATTACCATTATAAATAAAGTTTTATATTAATTGTTGTTATAAATGTTAATTATCGTTATAAATAAAGATTTTATAGTAAATATCGTTGCAAATAAAAAATTTTATAATAAATATCATTGCAAATGCAGTATTAGAGGTTGTACCCGTTTATCCGACAACCCGAAAACCATTCGTTATTTTGATACTATTCCGGAATAAAAATTATACTTATTCCCCGGTTCTTATTTATACATCTATACTATTTCTTCTCGATTATTGCCCAGATTTCAGATTCGGGCTGATCCGGAATTTTCATAATTCTTTTTGATTATATACCTTTTTTTACTTTTTTTTATGATATACGAGTTTTTTAAATTATTACAGTAGTTACAAACAAAGAATAAAAGTCGCTGGCTAAAAAAAAAAAAAAAGAAAAATAGAGAGAGAAAAGAAAAAAAAATCGAAAAATGATTTGTGATTTGTAGTAAGCTAAACTTTATGAAATACGCAATTTTGAAGAAATAGTAGAGAAGTATAATAAGAACCTGGGAATAAATCAGTTATTATCCGCGAAGGGGCAAAAACATATACTTAACCGGTTAATCCGGTTAATTTATATATTAAATATAATTGATAACGGGATTTTTATGTCATGTCACGGGATTTTTATATTATGTCACAGGATTTTCGTTCATGTCCCGGTATTTTTCGTGTAACAAGTCCCGGGCCTGTCACAAAACTGTCGATTTCAATACAAGTCACGTTATGACTGCTATAAGGTGCCAAATAGAAAATCAGCTACGAAGGCGACATTAAATTGAACTCTAATCATATCGAGTTGATTAGAAATTATTGAATTAAATATCATAGTTTATTTGCGTACAAGAGCTCTGTAATTGGTGAATTTAATATTTCTACATATATAAAGTAGAAACATGAAAATTTGATGCGAACACGGTTGACTAATAAATTTCTTTAATTAAGAATTTAAATTAGATAATATTATGGCATCATGTATTATTACAGTATTAAGGTATGGCATTACGACATTACGGCATTATGGCACATAATATTTACGGCAATTAGAAACTATGCCGTAATTAATTCTACCACATGGTAAAATGCCATCATGCCGTAATTCAGTAATTCTACCACTTAACTATATTCAGTTATGTCTTCCTTCTAGAAATTTTCGTGTCACTCATGCTATCGGTATTCCAATCCAATCCGGTCATCACAAAATTTTTCGGGAGAAATCAGGTATGTTTCTTTTATTTAAAAAAAAGATGCCGAGTTCATAAATATTTTACTATATAATGTTAATTTATTTGTGTTAATTTAGTTAAATTTAAAAAAAAAAATTGTAATTTTGTTGCTTTTAAATCTATGATTCTTGACTTATTTCAGGTGCGGCAAAAACATTGTTCTTGACCCATCTGACCCATTTTTCTTGATCCTTTCTAAAAATAAAAAAAAATCACCATCGCTTTTGACTCATAATAAGTTATGATAGGAAACCCCAGCGTTGCGCGTGTATTTTAAAAAAATAAGTAGGGTACATTAAAGTCAAAATTACAATTAAATAAAAGAATTTAAATGTAAATGTTCGAAGATTCCAAGTAAAAAAATGGTTAATTATGGTTATGTACAGTATGTGATAATCGTAATACGCAGTTTAGGAGATAATAAATAATTTGCTTGCAGAACTTAATTGAAATAAAATAAATTCATATTTCAGAATGTTCTCAAGCAGTATCCTCAATGTGATTTTCAATCCGATTTGCAATTGATCGAGATGTCACTACATTCATTTTGATTAAGTTAAAAAAAAAAAACGACTTGCTAAAATTCATTGTTCAAAATGCGAATTTTAAGTTTTAGTAAAATAGACAAGTCACCGAAAAATAAACTTTGGTTAAGGCCAGCTTTAGGGGTGTAATTTATAATAACATAGAGTGTCTGATATCTGGGGTTCTATGTCATTTCACCGCAATCAATTCGCCAATACCTTGTTTCACCGACAATTATTTCACCGCAAGTTTTGTTTAAAAATTGTAATTGTAATTCTAAACATGACCCTAACGACAATGACCAGAATTACTTTGTCGGTGAAATTATTGACGGCGAAATCAACTGTCGGTGAACGGTGAAGCGAAATGAACAGAACCCACTAAAGCTTTGCATAACATGTGACATGGGCCGTAACATTTTGACGTGGGACGTAACATTTGGCTTGTGCCGTAACAATTGAATCGTAACATTTGACTTGCGTCGCAACATTTGATATGTGACCTGTGTCGTAAAATTGACTTCTGCCATAACAGATAATATCTAGCTTACGTAACAACATCTGAAATATCAGATTATGACGTAATATTTTATTAGAGACAGTGAATCTAGTTTCCTGTTATTTTTCAACAACATTGATAATAAAGTTTAATCGAGCAATAATTGAAAAATGATTGTTTTGAAACTAAAATTCTTACACTAAATACTTATTTGACACAACCATCTTTATTGTCATAACCTTTTATATTTCATAAACTATAAGTTTTGTATTATTGTAACTTTTTCTATTTCCGCAACTTTTTATATTTCAATAACGCCATAACTTCTTTTATTGTTGTAATTTTTTGTATTGCCGTAACTTTCTATATTAATGTAGCAATTTAAATAAGGTTATGACAAATGACAGTTATTAAGATCTGCATATGCCATTATGATAAATTCGACATATGTGATCATGCATGTAGGTTAGTTTGTTATCTTCGTGCCAAACCAATTTCTTCGCAAATTCTCTATCATATAATTATACTTTCTCGTTAATAATTAAAATAAATGTCGCAACTGAAGCTGGAAATTTTTAATTTTAATATGAAATTTTTAATATAGTTCAGAACAACTCTTCTTTAGTAAAAGCGTCAAATTTATAAAAATTACGTAATTAATGATTGGCTAATTCTATGTGGTCAATTATAATTTTATAATCAAAAATAACAAAATTTTTATCAAAAATTTAAATTGATATAACTTTTTAAAATTAAAAGAAAATAAAAAAATTTTTTAGTTAAATTATAATTTAGATTAAAGCGTTAACTTATACTGTTTGTACTGTATTCTATATTAAGACAAAATCTTTTCAAAGAAAAATTTTTCGTATCTATCCGAAGCTAAATGTACAAACACAGTATTCTTACATAATCTCAGAAATTCCAATGATACCATAAGATTGCACTTGCCCTCGAATTCTTTCATCGTTTTATAAATCTGTTTGGTACAGTAATCTGAGATTCTAGAGAAATCATTTGTATTGAACAACTTATCTACCGATGTAAGTTCTCCAACATCCCTCTCACGAAGACACGAGGCAAGTTCATTTATATAGAACATAAACATTTCGAATGTAGTTTGCAAAGTTCGATATTCCAGATACGTGCATCTGACATCTCTCAATAGAAACATCAGAACGAGGGTTAGATAGGATGCATGGCATTTGAGCTTAAAGATGAAGTATTCGTTCTGATTAAACGATACTTGTAATTGCTGATTCACAGCGGTCGCCCATGTAATCGCTTCAGTTCGTAATAAAGTATATTTATCTTTAAAATCTTTCTTCCAATGATTCATGAAAAGAGATATCATCTCAAATACTAAAGGTGGTAAGTTATTTTCTCTACCTTCCAAAGCTTTGATAAGATCAATGTAGTCTAATCCCCTGAAAATCATCAAGTCATCGAAAATAAATGCGAAATAATAGTACGCTTGAATGCCACAGGAATTATGAGAGTCAGGCATAAGAGACGCGTTAAGTCTTAGATCATTTAGTTTAACATCAAGTTTATATTCATCAATAACACGCTGAGAAATGGTGTCAATGTCATCGAAATGATTTAACTTGACATCGACGGATCGGTTGATCCCGAAGAATTCTAAGAGCCCTAATATTGTTTTACTTTCTTTCTTATCTCCATCGAATACGAATGTCTTATTGCTCATATTGATGATAATGATAATAATCAATTACAAGATATATACATACTTTAAGGAAATTTTTGATGGTATTTATAATCAAAACTAAAGAGTTTGGCGTAACAGTTTCAGACTTATGGAAAATTTGGTTTTCCAATTGGTTTTATGATCTTGACTAAATAAAAATCTGCATGTTGGTGAGAGGAAAATATGTACGCCAGGAAAACTTGCAAATTATGCCTTTTTGAATATTTATTACTTTTAATAAAAAATATCTTGAAACCAAGTAATTGAACACTTAAAACTTTAATATTAATCGATCGTCTTATTAAGACAATTCAAATTATATTGAAATAATAATAAGTGTTAAGTTATTTGATTTTAAAATAATTTTATTAAAAGTAAATATTCCAAATGAATTAAATGACTTGCAGATTCTCCTTGCAATATTATACATTGTGATAATTAATTGCTGCTTTTTTTTTTTACACTCTGGGCGTAAAATAATCTTTGTTTACACGAAATTAAGTTCTGTACTTTCTAAAATTTAATTATCGCATTTTGTAATGTAAATATTCAGCAAAATTGCCGTAAGCATCATTTCAATTAATTGTAGTGCGTAAAGTATGTAAAGCTCATACTGTGCAGGAACTAAAGGCCCCAATTACTTTATATAGAATAAAGTTTAGCAAACTCATTGGAGATAAGCAAGGTTGGCAATGGAACCAATGGAGCTTGATGGTTACGTAGTGTTTGGTTCATTAGAGGAAACTTTTCAAAAATCTGTAATATTGTGAGTTTATTAGTAAATCTATTATACCAAACAGAATTTATTATAGTGTGATTTGAACTTTAATCCTTTATATCAATATCGAGAGTTAAGTGTACACGAATGGAGCTGGAAAAGCTAGTATCCGTTCACAGCTCATTGTAACCTAGTAGACAATCTAAATTTGTCTTTTTTTTTTTTTTGATTATAAACCTCCTTTTATGGAGGACGCCATCTAGGCGTACTTTATTAATTAAACTTAAATTATCTCCGAATTAGCGGAGTACATGATATTATTAAGTACGTCATCTGACGTCCCGGGTCCCTAATCCCGCGGATTTGTCATTTTTCAATAACTGTTAGCTTTAAATTTAATCAGTATGCATAGAATGGTTGTTATTGGCGTAAGCGAAAAGATTGAGAAATTCCAGATATCTATGCATTATCTCTGTATGGAAATTGCGATTTTTAACTTTCCTGCACCGTACAACTACCGTACATATTTGTTTAGCTGAAATACTTGGGACTCATATACATTCGCATTCATGAATAATAAATAATATATGGTGAAGAAAATAATTAGTAAAAATGAGAGGGGGTCTGATATGTGGGGCGATTCGATTGCATATTACCGTATCATATGTGCTGTAAATTGGTCACGTGATTAAATTACTATGTGTGACAAAGTAAATTATTCTGTAACCTATGATATACTTAAAAGAAATTATCCATTATAAATTTTCACCCTTAGTGTAGTTTTAACAGATTTGTGAATTAATAAGACATTTTTAGTACATTTGTATACAACAGGTATAATATGCATTGCATTTCTAAATGTTGCTGCGATAAGGAATAAAAAGACCGTTGCGATTTGTTATGAAAATGCATTGCACTGACATTATTTATCGTAATTTTACGATTTGGTATGTTACGTACGTACGTGCAGTATATGCATAAGTTGTAATCTGGAGTACATAATCTGTTAATTCCGCAATTGGTCATCAAGCAGTGAATCGTTACTAATTGAAAACAAACTTGTTAGAAGAATGCACTAAATCATTAACTTGATTATTGGACGAAGATATGAGACCATAAACCAGACTTTCGGTCAAAAGCACCAAATAACTACCATAGTTATCATGCAAAATCACAAGATAATCAACAACATAGACGATTGCAATGAGATGACCAGCATGATTATTTGGCGATGCTACTGAATAACCAATGATATTTCTGGATTTTGCTGTCAACAAAACTTTGAAAAAATAAAAATAAAATAAAACAAATTGGTGTGTACCAAAGAAAATAAAACCGATAATGAAGGTAAAAAAAAAAAGCAACGTTAAAGACTTTTTATAATCTACATTAGTGCATTACGGATGAATCTTAAATACATTACTAGCAAATACATTGCTCTTACCAACCTGACGCATTTTTCTTGATCAGTTCTAAAAAATTATAATAATATCGTTTTTGACCCATGTGGTCAATAAGATATTGCATTATTAAATAAGCTACACTGTATTTTATGTATATAAACCTTGATTTCTCTTTAAAATTATTGGTTAGAATTAATTTCTGCATATATGTTTGCATTTTTAGATTAGATTTATAGGCCAGATGAGAGCCTTATTGTCTGGTGGATTGTTCATCAAATATTTCAGAAAGACTCTGATATCCAAATGTGGCAGGATTAAATCAAGGGCATAAATGATGTAAGCCATTATTTATTTAATATTTGATACCTAAAGGTACATATATATGTAAACTTGGTTTCTCGATGTTACACTTGATCTTGTGATTTTATTGAATAATGATCATGGCCTGGCACAGATTAAAACGTGCAATAGCAAAAAAATCAAAATTTACAAAGCTTTATTATTGTAAATTGTTAATTAAATGAACCAGGCGGCTTTGCCGTCTACATGATCATGCTTTAGTTTATTAGGTAAAAATACCCAACTAATTACTAATAACTTTACAATAGATGTAGTTTGCTGACGTTACTTTGTGCTGGTCCAGCTCCTATGAATTAAATACATCTGAAACTTATTGATAATTAAAGGGTAAATCGCATCTGAGGGGTATAAAACACATAATAAAAATCTAACAGTAAGTAAAAATCATATACTGTAGTTACGAAAAGAAAATTACTAGAACTTCACCATCTACTAATCATGTTTCAATAATTTTACCACTATTATAACTTACTATACAATTGTTGTTAGAAGTTTACTTAATGAAATTTACATCCATATAAAAGTTTTAAATTTAAATAATATCCCTTTTTTTTTGGTTTGCTTTACCCAAAGTTAATTAACTTTGTTTTTATAGGCAAACTTTAAAGTTTTCAGATGTAAAATATATCGATTAGAAGTTTATAAAGGATTTCAATGGAATAAAAAAAAATTTTTTTTAAAAAAAGCGTAATTAATTAACTTTCATCGGATAAAAAGAAGGGTAATTGCTTAAATTAAAACTTCTACATGAATAAATTTTTTTTATTTGTAGAGATGTTCAATTTCTACGCCTACATTAAAAGAGATATAATATTATGACATGATGGCCATCTTCAACTTGATAAATATTTGCATCTCTAAGCTACCTCTAAGCATAGACTATGTAATGCCTCTAGTAAGAACGCCAAATTTTTAAAATTACATAATGAGATGTAGGGTGTCCAGGATTATGATCCGGCATAATATGCGCATAATTTGCGATTTTTACTATATGAAATCGCATAATCCGCTCATTTTCATGCAGCATGTAAACAAAAATTGATTGGTTAAATGAATAAACTGGTGACTGTAATCACCTGACTTGTTGTTCTTTTTGAAATTTTATTGGCTAATAACTCAAAATTCGCATAATTCGCATAATTTGCAATTTACCGGATACATAATTTGGCATTTACCGGATCATAATCCTGGACACCCTAATGAGATGCCGTGAATAAGTCACGTGACTTCCATTTGTCACGAGATCACGACCCACTAGTGTTCAGGGACCGGAAAAAATTTGGATATCACGATAAAAATTTGGATATAAATTTTATATATTTTCTTTATTAAAATAGATCAAATTAAGCATTTTTTACGATTATCCTTCAAAATATTACTATATATTGAAAAACTGCGTTCAACTGTGCATTAAAAATATATTCTATCACCACTACTGTATATTGGGTGTTTTAAAAGGTTACTAATGAACTTATATACAAAGTAGGAATGGTATTAGCTTGATCCGGCTTTGATATTTAACTATTATAAAGACTGATTAATGAATAAAGCCGAACAAACCTATAATGTCTCTAAACAGATGATTAGATGCAAAATAATCATGATTTTTGTATACCGGTATAAGATCATTTAAAAAAATAACATGCAAAGAGATTTTGAAAACATCCATTAGAAAATGAAAGAGATAATAAACCTTTCTTCTAAAGTATCATACTTGATTATAGCTAATTTAAGATCGAAATATCTTATTTGTGTAATAAAAATTCTAACCAATCAAAAAGATCATTAATTTCGAATTTTTTTTTATAAGCCGTATATTTAAATATTTAAATTTTTAACATAAATATCTAACAAAAGTGCATATAATTTTTTTTTTAACTTGAAGCTCTCAACTAGCTCTAAATGGTAATAGAGCTATTTTTTAAATAATTTTTTTAAGAAATTTCGTATTTAATATTTATACAATAATTAATAAGATTTAGTTATTTTAATGTCCATCGAAAAAAATGGTTCTATTGCTATCTACCGTATATATTTTTTAAAAAGTTCGTGCCAATAAATGTAAATTTAGTTTAATGATTTTTTTAGAATTTTAATAAATTGGCACTATCGCTATACAAATAAATATAATTATGATTAATACAAGTGTAATCGGAAATTTAACCTTATTGTCCGGAGTGTAGCGGAGGACCCTTAGTTTCTAGGCAAGGTAATATAAAAGTTAAATTTTTGATGCATTTTGACAACTTTTTTGATGCATCTCTTCCTAAATTTCTTGATACATAACAAATATGAAGATCAATAATGTAACTTTGAAATTTTTTGTCTATCCGCACGCGTGTTCAAATTTGTAATTTTAGTATAGCAAAAATATGCGCATTCGTGTTTTTAAATATACTCGTTTTTCTGAATTACACTAATCAGGTTCAAGTCTCACGCAGTACTTATTTTGGTAGCTAACCCAGTACTAGGCTCGATACGCATCTGACAGGTCTAAACACACCCTCAATTTTCGCATAGTATCTATTGTAGCATAAGCCCGCTGATTCTAGGCTTGATAATCAACTTACAGGCAGAGTACCCTTAAGCAGCTTAGTGTATATTCAGTATTTTTATTAGTTCAAAGTTTTTTTTTAGTGTTACAGCATTATAATCATACTCAGTTTCAAGGAGTTGTGTAAAATTATTGAAGGAATGCTCAAATAATTTGACATTTGTGATTATTATTGTAAACAGAGGTTCGAGGTCCAAATTATATATCGAATCTTGCACATGCCCAAAGACTGACAATACAGAATCTTGAGGATCGGTATTGTTCAATAAATGAGGTAATTAATACTTTTTTTGATCTGTGTATAGTTTCCTATAAATACTGTCACAGAAAATAACTGTTCAGTGAAATGAATATTCTCCAAGATTTTTTAAACCTTTAACTGCCAGTCTGAACATGGCGTGGAAAATTTTGTCTAGGTCGCAAGGTATGTAGGGTGTTGTTGTAGTGTAATTTGAAGTTTAGATATGTAGTGGTTTTACTATTATTAAATTTGTCTTTTATCTTCTTTTTGTAAATACATCCGTGATAACGCATCTACATTGAAGTGTTTTCTACTAGCCAGGTGTATAATGGAATAATTGTAGAGTTGTAGCCTTAAAATCCACCATGCACTTTTCCCTTTAGGTTCAGTTGTATGTAACCACTTAAGAGCAGTGTGATCTGTAATTAAAGTAAAATATTTGGCACCTAAATAATAATAGAAATGTTCCATGGCCCATACTATGGTTAAGCACTCCACTTCCGGTGCTGAATAATTTCTTTCTGTTTTGATAGTCCCCTACTTGCATATGTGACCACATATTCTTTGTGGTCTTTATCTTTTTGGGCTAATACAGCTTCCAATCCCACACTGAAGGCATCAGTATATAAATAAAACATTTCCTTAAAGTTAGGATACCTTAAGATAGGTGCCATTATAAGGTGTCTTTTTAACTTTTCAAATGCGATTTTTTGGTTCTCTATTTACTTATAAGGAACATCCTTTTCTAATAGCTTATTGAGCAGCTGAGCTATCGTTACGAAACTTCTAATAAACTGACGATAATATGATACTAATCTGATAAATCCTCTTAATTGTCAAAGATTTGTTGGTACAGGAAAATTTTTTACTTTTTTCACTTTCGATTCGTCAGGTTTCACCCCCTCCTTATTTATTATTTGACCCAGATAATTTATCTCAGATCTGAAGAATGTACATTTTTCAGAGTTTAGTTTTAAGTTTGCATTATATAGGTTCGGGTTTACTAAATTACACCACTAGTGCTTAACACCACAATGATTTTCACCAATCAAATTTTTTAAATGCAGTATAACGTAAAGATCAGGTGTAATATAAAATTTTTGTTGTTTTGCTTTTTTTTTAAAAAATACCTTCTAACTCAAAATTTTATCTATGAACCCGTTTTTTTTTTAAAAAAAAAAACCCTTGCAAAATTTTACTATATACTATGCCTCACCCTAACCCTAACTATTGCTCTACTTAATATATATCAACTTTAACTTTTGGTTTTTTTTTTGTTTATTTTTTTAATATTGATCTTTATGTTACACTGCATACTGGTGTTTAACACCACTGGTTTGATTTATAATTACTGATATAGTTTATTAAAAATAATTTTTAGATGTTCTAGATGTTTTTTGAATGTATTCAAGTAAATATTAATATCGTCCAAATATATAGCTAAAGGTGGGCAAAATCATATTTTTTCTACTATGCATGTGCATAATATAATGCATGTATGCATATATATACAGCATAGTTAAAATTCATTATTGGTTTCATAACATCAAAAACCGATTGGTTACAAGAAAATTTTTGATAAAATTTATATATAAAAAGTAGCTTGGATTGTAAATAATTTTTATAGAACATAATGAAATCAAATTAAAATGAAATATGCATTTCTATTTAACTTTCTAAAACTCGTTTATACTTGTTTAATATAAACTCTTCTCTAAAACTAACCCTGTGCCATGATTGTCCTGTCTGTACCAAAGTATTTGATTGGTTAGAACTAACCCTTTATTTAAGTGCATAGCTCACCCTTTTAGTAATGATTTTTATTTATCTGATTATAGCATATCATGCTTATGTTAAAATACTATATAGTGTGGAAGTTTATTAAATATATCAAAATCTTAAAATATAATAATTACTATGTGCTCGTTCTTATTATTTGAGATCTATATTCTTAAATCATATCAAATTACAGCGATAGTATGAACTGTTGCAGATCACATGTCATGGGAATTCACTATATTTTACAGATTTTCAAGATAAATTAGATTATGAATGCATGTAAATTTATCTGATTTCCACCCGTTTTTGCAGGTGATCTTTTTTATTCAATATTTATTTATTCAAATTCTGTGACATTTTGATAAGTTGCATGATTGATGTTGCATATGTTCATCACGTCATATATTCATAATCGATTAATAGATTTAGTATGAATTAAAAATTATTGCGATTTGCATAGTCCTTTGAATATATTGTAATACCCAGATGGTCCTGATGATGGTCCTGATGATGGGCCCTTAAAATTTTTTTTAATAATTTTTTTTTATCGTTATTTTTATTTTTATTTTTATATACACTAAAATTTATTTTTTAATTAAATTATAATATAATTATTTAACGCAATTAAAATGTATATAAATTATTTAATGCAATTAAAATGCATATAAATAATTTAATGCACATACAAATAATTTTGAATTTCTACATTATAAAAATTGAATTTCAACATTATAAAAATATAGCCCAAACTTATGCTCTTTAATCCTTAATTTGGCTTGTTTTCTGTGACATTTTTCGATAAATTATGTGCTCTTTTTGTGGATTGTCTTTTTTTATATTCTTTAATTTCGGATTGATCGATATTTTCCTTCTGACCATGAAATTTTCTTCTTTTAATTGATGCGGGTTATACTCTGATGTCCTGCTTCGAATATTTGGTGATTGTGATGAGGATGTGGAACTTTGTTGGAATACAGTGATCGGAAGTAAATCACCGGAAATTTTATAGGTAACACATAAGAGGCCAAATTTTACGTACGATTTTTATTTTATTATATTTTATATAATTACAAAATAATTATATAAAATAAAATAAAATATTTATATTTACATTCCTAAAAAAAAAAAACCCTGGGTTATTTAATATTTACAGTACCATCCTCGGGCTTTATATATTGTCTTTACTCGATTTGGCATACTACAGATAAGTGAACGAATATATTCAATTGATAAGTTATACCATTCCTCTTCTATAATTTTAACTAATTCTTCTAACTTTGTAGGCATGGGTTTTCTGTTACGAACTGCAGAATCAAGACGTTCCCAAAGATTTTCAATCGGGTTAAGATCAGGGCTATACGGTGCCCAATTTAATATATTAAAATTATGCGAATTCATCCACCATTCTGAATATGTAGATGTATGAATAGAAGCCAAATCTTGTTGAAAAATTAAATTTATTTCACCATGATGTTTTTCCATTAAAGAATTTGCCCAAGGAATAAAATATTTTGCAAGAATATCAACATAACTATCCGAATTCATATTACCCTTAATTCTTACTAACGGTCCAACGCCCCACCAACAAAAACAGCCCCAAAACATTACAGAACCACCACCAAACTTCATAGTCGTATTTATACAATCTTTATGATATTTTTCATTAACTCGACGCCAAGTTCTTTCACGACCATCTGCTTTGTGAAGACAAAACCTTGACTCGTCCGTAAAAACAACCATTTGCCATTCATTTACCCATTTTAAATGTTCACGGCACCATTTTTTTCGCTCCAGTGCTTTTCTTTTGTCTAAAAGAGGTTTTCGACAGGCGACACAGTTTCTCCAACCTAAATTGTGGAGGTACTTTCGAATAGTTTTGGTGGTAAGCGTCGTATCATGTTGGACGTTGAATTCGTTAGTGATGACAGCCAAGGGTTCCTTCCGATTTTTTTTTGTAATACGAACTAAAGAGCGTTTGTCACGCGCAGAGAGAGCTTCGGGGCGACCAGGGCGTTTGTTCGGATGCTCTGAGCCTGTCTCTTCATATCGCTTAACAGTGTCATACACCGTTGATTTCGGGAGATCAAAAACTTTTGCAATGTCAAGTGGTTTAACACCACACAGGTAAGCGCCGGCAATACGGCTTCGTTGTTCTAGGCTTAATTCTTGGCGGGAGGGTTTTTTTATCATCAAAAACAATTAAAATTGTGTGTTAAAAAAAAAACACAAGTGAAAAAAGACGTATGTACGTTAAAAAAAAGATTATCATACGTATATGAAATTCCCGGTAGATCTGGAAATTTCCGGTGATTTACTTCCGATCACTGTATATATGATGCAAATTTTTCTATCAACAGGATTCAGATTTTTTGTATCCTTTTTTAAAGTGTTCAATGCTGGCAAGAAGTTGATTAATACTCTTGATATCACTGATAATATGTTGAAAAAACTTTTCAATAGATACTATACGTTTATTTATATCTTCATCACTATATGGCAATATCTTATCTCTCTAAAAATAATTCTGGTCCCTTTAACTGAGTAAGTTCCAGTTAGGTGCACTGTTGTTTTCGATTTTTCTTAAAACTCATCAACCACTTTTGAGTATACATTTTCATAAGTAATTTTAGAATCTAATTCATTGTAGCTTTTAATTTGATACTTATAGGCTGGTAGAAGCATTTGCTGGAGTGGCACAGATAGATTCAATATATCTAATGATTTATTTATACCCTAAATTTATGTAGATTTAGTTGTAAAATGGCCAATATACTTACCAGCTCATGACTAGAAATGTGATTCTGCTTAAATTGGTTAGTTTGTGCTTCGAAATACTATTCTGAAGCACATGAATATTAATTATGTTTGCCCAAATACATTAGTTTAACTAGCTGTTTAGAATATATGCATATATTCATATTGAGTATTTGTATAATACAGCAAGTGTTTCTGGTCTGAATTCATCATAACGGCATGGAGGTAAGTTCAAAAGATATCAGATTTAATAAAACTTGCTCATAAGCTAGATTTCAAACTCTACTGAGCTTCATTTTACATAATTAATTTATGAGATTAAAAAACTTGTATTCAGGGACAAACAGAACACTACACGCAACTCATATAACGATAGTATTATGTTATTATTATTTTTTTATTTTTTTTTTTTTGTATGGGCATTTTGGTATACAGGTTGTTAAACTATGCGCATGCATAATGTATGCATGCATGCACCTATATGCATGGTGCCACCTCTAACTACGGCTCAAGTTCTGTTAGGGTTGTGACATATATTACGTAATATAATTTTACTATACCCCTACCCCCTCCCCCTACATAAGAGCAATTTGATTGGCTATTATGAACTTCTATATTTAATGTAAGATTTCAGAGACCCCTCCTCCCCCCTAAAATATTACGTAATATCTGTCACCACCCTTACACTCCCCAAGTATCGTGTCCATAAGTTTTTGAAATGTTCCAAGCATGTTACAAAGACCAAATAGCATTACTTTGAATGCATAGGTGCCATATTTTGTAATGAGCATGGTTTTTTCCATATCTGCCTCGTTTACGCCGACTTGCCAATATCCACTCATTAAATATAGAGTGGAAAACCATTTTGCCAATCCAAAATATCCAGGAGATTGGTAATATGCGGAAGTGGGTAAGTATCCTTTTTTGTAACTGAATTGAGTTTTTGGTAATTTACACAAAAGCGCAGTTTACCATTTTTCTTCAGTACTATTACTACTAGGGATGCCCAAGGACTATTTATTTATATAATAAGTCCTTGCTGTTTTAACTTATATATTTTCTTTTTAATAAAATTATTCTTTTCATAGACTGCCCTATAATATCTTTGCATAATAGGAACTGCGTCACTTATATTAATACTGTGGGTAATAACACTAGTATGCTCTAAGTCATCGAGGCCTTGTACAAACATTTCTACTTCCGTACATAGAAATTTTTTCTCTATTATTTGTTGTTGTAGAGTTAGTTTGTCATTATTAATCATTTTTTGAATTTTCTCCTCCACTGACTTTTCTTTTTCTTCAATTTCATCTTTTTGAATGGGTACCTTTTCAATATTTGTGAGGTATATTGCAGGATTTTCCTCATTATTTAATAGTCACTTTCTTCATTGAATTCGTCTTCTTCATACTCGAATTTATCGAGTGTATTCCCATCTTCACTATAGCTATTGTCATCGTCATGGGAGACAAGACCTTCAACTCTATTATTAAAAATTAGGATTTCAGCTGATTTATTAGCATATTGTAAGTATAATGTTAGTTTATCGAAATAGATTCGAGCTTTTGTCTTTTGGAACCAATTAGTTTCTAAAAGTAGAGTACCATCCTGTGATTCTATCACATGTAAAGTGGTGGGTATTATGATATCTTTAATTACTATCTTTACATTCTTACTTTTTCCTAATGTCTTTGCCTTTGCTTCAGTAGCCATTACTACAGTGGTACAGGATTTATCGTTGATAGTCAACCCAATTTTATCTAATAAATGTTTGATATAATGCTTACTGCTGCATCCAAGTCTAAGACTGGATTATTGCGAATCCTAATATAACATCAGGCTGCAGTTGTGTGATATAATTCTTTAATAAAATTGGTTTCTTGTGATGTAGAGGAACATTTCAATATTTTTGCTAAGTTCCTTCTTTAATTAGAATATTGGAGGATTTGTCCTATCGTAGCACTAGTAGGTAAGAGGAGTGACAAAAATCAGGTGATTTTTTAGGGAAGGAGGTGTAAAAAAAGTTGAAATTATATATAAGAAACTGACTATATATATATTAAGAAAGAGGGAGAGAGTAGGCCTCTGATAAAAAATAATCAGGTGATTAATGATATGGCCCTAAGAATAAAATGTCATTCGCTATATTGTATGGTTTTAATAAGTTAATTATTGAAGGCCTATGCTTTCTTTTTTGTTTATTTACAGGAAATGGGTTTGTTGTAATAAGAGGATTTTCAACTTTTGTATTTTGGTTTCCTCCTATTTCTTTCTTGGGTTGAATTCTAGCCGTTTTTTGTAATCTCTCTTCCTATTTTGGGTTTGCTGATCATTTTATTGCATTATAAGAGGTAAGATTATTTACCGTATATATTTCTTTATTGTTGGTGTTCTCTACTTCACAAAAATAATAGTTTTTGTTTTATAAAAATTGTCTTTTTCTTTTCTTGGATTATTATATGAGTATTTAATTTTCTTCGATATATAATTTTTTGCTATATGTCCTATTTCACCATATTTTTGACATTCTATTCCTTCTTTTCTTTTTCATCTATAATTATGTTGGGGTCATCCTCTATAGAAATTCTCCTGTGGGTGATTAACTTTTGTATTCTTTAATTGGGTAGATAAGGTTGTATAATTTAATGCTAAGTCCTCAATACGTTTTTTTATATCACTTAACACATTTCCCATTTGCTGCTGTATGTTTCTAGGTTCAGATAATCATTGACTATAATAACTACTAGCTTCAACTCTTCTTGCTACTGCTATTGCTTTGGTTAAGTTCTTAGGGGCGGCTACGGCTACAAAAGTAGCATTATTGCTTTTTAAGCCATTTAAAAACATTCTTACCATATATCTGTCTGAAAACTATTATTTACATTAATCCTACTAAGTAACTTTTTGAACTTAGCAGCATAGGTATCTAATTTTTCAGATTCCTTTTAACATAATTCGTAGAGTTCG
The DNA here is from genome assembly GCA_003550325.1 of Gigaspora rosea. Lineage (NCBI taxonomy): Eukaryota > Fungi > Glomeromycota > Glomeromycetes > Diversisporales > Gigasporaceae > Gigaspora > Gigaspora rosea. Next base: position 8,732 of record QKWP01002675.1, on the reverse strand, counting down.
ATTTGCCAACGATGTTGACGTTCTTCAGGAGCGAACTGTTCTACAAATAAATGGTAAAAGTTTTTGTTCTTCACTCTTTATATTCTAATACTCAATGTCTTCTTTATTTTCTTTATACCATTCAGTAGCTATTTCCTTTAAATATCCCAATGTGATTTTTACTCTTCATTCTTTGGTCCAATTATTGGCTTCAGCTGCCCTTTCAAAGTCGTTAAACCACTTGAAAGGATCTTTATCGTCAATACTATAAAAGTATTTAACTTTTACAAGGTTATTTTCTTTCAATGGGACCTTAGATTTGTTCTTGTTAACTAATTTAGCCATTAATTCCATAAATTGTTGGAATTGTTCATTATTTATTTTGAATTTTTTTATTATTTACTTTATAGTTATGAAGTTACAATCTTACAGTCACCACCAAATGTTACGGAGTGATTTGTACGTTTAATATTTTTATACACAGAATATATGGATTTATATTATATAAGGCAATTCACCAGAGGCGTGATGTTAGTGATTTGGTAAGTTATTTTATTAAATGGATTTATTAGATATATTTATTAAATATATTATTAAGGAATTATTAGAATTCTGTAAGATGATTTTTAATAACAGTAAAATCACTGTGCTTTTATAATATCTGCTAACTTAACGAATTCAAGGGGCTTAAGACAAGAACCTATAAGGACCCGGACATCTCTCATATAGGTCATAACTGGATTTTGGCCAATTTTGGCCCAATTTGCTGAAAATGACAAAATATATTTGTTTAAATGACTTTTGATCTAGTAATCAGAATTGAATGAACTTTTTTTTATTAGATGCGCCTCACTAAGAGCTTCATTTTTAAAAAAAGTTTGTTCAAATTGGTCTACTAGATGCAAAGATAATTGGCAAAAACTGTTTTTTTGCTTCTCAAATTTCAGGGTTTTTGCTAAAAAAAACAAGTATGACTTTTATTCTAGATGTCCGAGGTCCTGACTTATAACATCTTTAATAAATTAAGAGAGACTTAATATTAAAATAAGGGCTTTGTTAAACATTTACAATATATCAACTAATTTCTTCATTTCCTTCCGGTTTCCTCGAGGTACTAATCTTGTGAGAAGGTTCTTTCTTTAAGGCTGCGTCAGTTTTGCTGGAATCTTTTCTTGATGATTCCTAAGCCCATAGTGATGGTTGAAGGTTCGAGAGATTGATCGTTATACTGCTACGATCTAGTGATGATTGATTCCGATTTTTCAGAAATGAAGCTTTTGGCCCATGATATTAGTTTATTTACAAAATCAGATTTTCTTTTTTGGTTTGTGCTACTTGTGCAAATAAGTAAAATGGTCTAAAGCTGTGTTCAATTATGTGACAGATTCAGTAAAGTTGTTTGTTTTGATCAACATGGATCAACCATATTGATCATATTGTAAAAAATCTTTTAGTCAAACAAGAATACAAAATGTTTATAATTTGATCTTCTCAATATGAAAGTAATTAGAATTATATCACAATACTTGTGCAATATTTCGATTACTAAAAAAATTACACTATGGAGATGCTTGAAATAAAGATTGTAGTTGATTTCAAAAAATCAACTTTAGTTAATCATTAACACATCATAAGCACACATACAATATAATAATATAATGTAACATAAATTACAAATGGTAGGAATAGTGCATGTGATGTATATATTTGGAGGATCTACTATTATCAGCAACTTTTATATATAGATATTAATCGATATATAACAGTTAATCGTTTTATATCGATTAAAAAATAATGATATATATCGATTAACTGGCTAAAAATCGATATATATCTATAATCGATATAAATCATTTTTACATTATAATCGTTATATATCTATAAATCGATTATAATCGTAATTATTTAAAACGATATATCGATTAACAGATTTTTAATGATTATATACCCATCATGAAAATTTTAACCCAAATAAGTCATAGGTAAAAAAAAAATTTGTTTAAAAAGTTCAAAATCACTTAAGCCTGTTTAATCCACAACCTACCAAGGATCATAAATATATATACCACAAATTGTGCCAAAAAACTTAAAAAAAAAAGGCCGTTTTGAATGATTTTTACTCCCTCTCCCTTTTACTCCTCCCTCCCTTTTACTTCTCTCTCCCTTTTTTTTTTCTTTCTCTTTTTTTTCTCTTTCTTTTTTCTTTTTAATATTTCGAATACTTTCAAAATGTTTTAGAATGATCTGTAACCTGGATCATATCAAGGATGCATTTGACTAATATTTTCAAAATGTTGCGATGATTTTTGATGATTGTACTACAAGATCAGATTAGATCTTTGTTTATTTTTTTTTGTTTATAATTTAGATCTTCTATCGATTTTACATTGTTTTTTCGTTTTTCTTATATTTTTTTTTGGGTTCGTTTCATTTTTTTTAGTTTAGTTTTGTTTTTTTTTTATTTTTTATTTTATTTTTACACTTTACCACTAACACTTTACAAGAAATCCAATGACTTTTTAGCACTTATCACAAGCCAACTCAGCCTTTCAACACTTTGCAAGAACATACAACTACTTTTTTTAGCAATTTTGAAAGTTCAAGAACGCAAGTTTTTGCAAGTTTTTGCAAGGTTTCGTTTTATTTATTCTTTGTTTCATGTTTTTTGTTTTTGTTTTTTTTTGTTTTATTTTTATTAATTTATTTTATTCCGGCACTTTGCGAAAACCTTCGACGATTTCTAAATTGCAAGATCACAAATTTACAAAAACACCAATTCTAACATCTCTGGCACTTTGCAAAAAGTCATAAATATAAGCAATTATAGTCGAATATGAGCAAATATAAGCAAATATAATAGTTTATTTTTTTTTGTTTTTGTTTTTTTCATTATTTTTTTCAGTTATGTTTTTTGTTTTTTGTTTGTTTTTTTATACTTATTAGGAAGTTACGAATATAAGTGAATATTAGTGAATATAAACGAATATGATAGTTAAACAAAGAATAAGAGAAATAATAGCTAACTACAAGATAAAAAAAATAAGTATATAGAGCTATATTATGTGACAAAGTATGAAAGTAGTTTAAAATATTACTATTTTTTTCATTTTCATTTTTTTTGGGTTTATTTTTTTTGTCTTTTTTTTTTTATTTTAGAAAGTAGCGAATATAAGCAAATATAAGCAAATATAAGCAAATATTATAGTTAAAACAAAGAAGAAAAGAAATAATAGCTAACTGCAGGGTGAAAAAAATAAGCGTATAGAGCTAGCATTATGTGATGAAGTGCAAAAGGGTTCAAAATATTACTATTTTTTTATTTTTGTTTTTTTTCATTATTTTTTTTGGGTTTAGTTTATTTTTTTTATTTTTTTGTAAAAAATGTATCCTTTAGATTGTAATACAGGCAAATTTGCCTGCATATTTTAAAATTTTTAATAAAATTTTAAATATTGATTTTAGCCATATCTTTTCTAAGTAAAAAATATTCTTTGAGTTTTGTTTTAGTAACTTTGTTATAAATTTTTTTTAAAATCATTAGAAAACTTTAATATAATAAATGTTTAAAGTTCTTGTATTGGCATTTTTACTATTAAAATTTTTCTTTAGATTTTTTTAAATTTTATATGTTCCTGTCTATAAAAAAAATCTTTACTTCTAATACAAGTCTTAATTTTTACAAGTAAATCATTAAAGTTGCAATAATGAAAGTTGTCATCCTTTATATAAACTACAATATTGTCTTAAGAACTATAGTTCTAAAACTAAAACTAAATAAGATCGCAGAAAAATTGTAATAAAATTTTTTAAAAAAATTTTTTCTTAAAATTATCTATTTTCAGCTTATATGTAACTATAATTTATTTTCTTATAATATAAAAACTAATTTTGCAAAAAAGTAATCCTTATTTTCAAATATAATTATACAAAGTTTTATTTAATTATTTTAGCATTTTAAAAAAGTAAATCAGAGCTAAAAAAGTGCAAAAACGCAGACAAATTTGACTGTGTTCTACTACAATCTAAGGGATAATTATAAATTCAATAATATAATTTTTTTTATTTCTATTTATCCCTAAAAAAGTGCAAAAACGCAGACAAATTTGACTGTGTTCTACTACAATCTAAGGGATAATTATATATAATAAAAATATATAATATTGATTAAAAATATATATTTAATTAAAATATAATATATAATAATAATAATAATAAATAAAAATAAATAAAAAAATATAAAATTTTATATTAAATTGCGAAACCTTGTGAAATCATGCGAAAGCATGCAAAAATCGGTAAAATATTTAAAAATAAGTATATAGTATAATAGTATTGTTATTCGTGATTTTTTTAATCTGATATCTATTGATTATTACTGACTATTGTCGATTACTATCTTAATCGATAGTCCTTGTTATGGGGACTTAAATTGATTACTATCCAATAAAGATAAAAATTGATAGTAATCCCTGTGCAAATTTTGGTGATGATATCTGCGAATAATAAGTGGTTATAAGAGGGCCCGATGGGTCCACTTATGGCCGGTGATATACTGGGTTCTTTTCTCATAGTTGGAAATAAAAGGAATAATGTATGATGGTGGTTTACTAACTTATAATCGATAATCAGTGCTTTAATCAACAAAAAGAACATGCAATCATAACTCCTAATTGACTAGTTGAATTTATAAATAGCGACTAGAAAAGTCGACTATTCGATTTTGGTTGGATAGATGATTATCGACTGCAAGCACTAACTTGAGAATGTTCTACATATTAATTATAAGTTATACAATGAAATTCTATCAGGCGAAAAAATTTAACTACATCGCGGCCGGGCTGACCTGTAAGGATATGGATCAAGGGCCAACCCGCCCGCCTGCCTGGCTGATGGGCCAAGGTCAGCCCGTATCACTAGTCCGGTGATTTTATTGGACATAGGACTAGTGAATTGACTCGATTCTATTATGCTCGATCATTGATCGATTTAGATCAATAATCGAGCACCAATTAATAGGCTCGAGCAGCAATAGGTCAATCAATGCTGATCGATCAAATAAGTATTATATATTGATCGATAATATGATTTCACCCGATATATTATTTAATTTCTGATCTAAATGTCTAACGTTAATAAAATTTTATATGGCCGAAAATTTTTGATGAAAATGGATTATTAATATCGAGGGCATCGTGTTAGCCTCTTATCGGGTTACATTATGCGGATACAATTTCAAGAAGAGATGTAATTTTATAAGGTTGCATGACTTATTATTTTTAATACAATATTTTTAACTGGTAAATATAATATAATCGATCAATGATTGACTAAATGATTGATTGATAATATCCATTCGAGCTCATAAATTATATGCTTGATCGATCATACTCGATCAAGCATGTATCCTTGATTTTTGATCGATTAAAAAAAATTTTTTCGGGTCAATTATCGATCAATAATTTTTTTGCTAAGTCAATTCACTACATAGGACATTTTCAAATTGTCCGAAGCATACTATATATCAAATATAGAATAAGATTTCAATTTGATTTCTATTACTGTATTATAATATTAATTTTTGATCCACCTGTCATTCCTATAACAAGATTCGTAAAATCGTAAATGCTGGTCCCCAAATTTGCCTCCCAAATTGTTTTATAATCGCCGTGTTTCTTGGCATAAACAATGAATTATTTGAAATAAGAATTGATTGTATTTATATTTCTGAATCATTCTATATTAACGTAATGTGTCCATAATAATAATAATAATAATAAATAAATAAATAAATACATATTCGTTGTATGCGTAAGTTATATATTGTACGTCAGAATAGAATCTTGGTAGATTTTAGAATCAATAATAAATGGATTATACATCATATCAAAAAGCTTAAATTTTAGAGAGGTAGGAGTAATAATATATTTATCAATATTTAGTACTGTGAAAGGAAAAAGAAATAAAAAGATGAAATTAGAAAGATAAGAAGCAAAAGAAAAAAATGAAAATATGAGGTGAGAAAAAAAAAGTGAGATACCCGGGGACGTATTTGCTGACTTGTGGGTGGCCTTGCTCAGCAACTTGCTCCGTGACGTTCGTCTGATATTTAGTATTGTAAAAAGAGAAGGAGAAGGAAAATGAAAAGAAAATGGTAAAATAAGAAGCAAAAAGAAAGAAATAAAAAAGTGAGATGTTCAGGGACGTGATTGCTGACTTGTGGGTGGTCTTGCTCAGCAACTTGCTCCGCAACGCTCATCTGAGATTTAGTGTTGTAGGTGTATTGTGAAAAAGAGTAAGAGAAAAAAAATGAAAAGAAAAAAAATAGTAAAAGGTGAAACAAAAAGAAAGCAAATGAAACTGTAAGATGCTTGGGGACGTGCTTACTGACCTATAGGTGGACTTACTCAGCAACTTGCTCTGCGACGCTCATCTGATATTTAGCGCATCTAAATAAACAAGTGTGCTAAGGGCAAAATTTTGGCAAATTTTGGAGGAGATTATCAGTGCACAAAACCTATTGTAAAAGCTGAAAATTTTCTTTCATCAGTCACGTTATTTAGGCAAAATTCATTTGACTATTGCAGTAAGTATTGCAGTATTGATATCTTACTTTTTTTGTTGCAGCAATATTGGCACTTATTGTATTCTATTAAACTTAATTTTATCTGTGCCCTTTCTAAAAATATAGATGATGAAACAGTTAATGGTTATTTTATACTTGAAATGTGAGAGTTACCAATTAATGTAAAAGTAAATTTCTAATGCTTCGCTTTGATTATAAAACTAATTCTGCAAAACAAATATAAGTTTGAAACTGTTACGCAGAACCGCTTAGTCTCAATTATAAATATCACCAAAAATTTCCTTTACGCTGTAAGTATCTATTTTTCTACAACTGACTTGTAAAAAATTTAATATATATTAAAAGATTTAAAATCTGGTTATAATCAATTAAAATCTGATCACTATCACTATCATCAATTACCAATATGAGCATTAAAGCATTCGTATTCGACACATACAAAAAAGAAAGTAAAACCATATTGGGACTTTTGGAATTCTTCGGGGTCAACCAATCCGTTGATGTCTCAATAAATTATTTCGATGACATTGATACCATTTCTCAACGTGTTATTGACGAATACAACCTTGATGTTAAACTAAGTGATATAAGACTCAAGCATTCAAGTGTACTATTATTTCGCATTTATTTTCGACGACTTAATGATTTTCAAGGGGATAGACTACATCAATGTCATCAAAGGTCTGGAAGGTAGAGTGAATAACTTACCACCTCTTATATCTGAGATGCTATCTATTTTCATGAATCATTGGAAGAAAGATTTTAAAGATAAATATTCTTTAATACGAACTGAAATTATTTTATGGGTACTGCCGTGAATCAACAGTTACAAGCATCGTTTAATCAGAACAAATACTTTATCTTTAAGCTCAAATGTCACGCATCTATATAACCCTTATTCTGATGTTTCTGGTAAGAGATGTCAACTGTACTTATCTGGAATACTGAACATTGCAAACTACATTCGAAGAGTTCATTTTTTATATCAATGAACTCGCTTCGTGTCTTCGTGAGAAGGATGATGGAGAAGTCACATTAGTAGATAAATTGTTTAAATCAAACAATTTCTCCAGAATTTCTGAGTATTGTATCAAACAAATCTATAAAACGCTTAGAAAATTCGAGGGCAAGTGCAATCTTATGGTATCATTAGGATATGCAAGAATACTGTGTTTGTACATCTAGCATCAGATAGAAATGAAAAGATTTTCTTTGAAAAGAATTTATCTTAATATAAAAATATCAATTGAAAGAGTTTGACTTAGTGCAAATAGCATAAAAACAATGCATCAATTTAATAAAAAGAATTTTTACTTTCTCATACGAGTGACCCAACTTCAGGGTGTTTCGTTACCAAATTAGACTAAATTGGGGGATGGTTAAAGTTTCGGATCAGCCCGACGAAGAATTCGAACATGCGTAAAAGAAGAAAAAAGCAAAAATGCACTAATTAAAAATGACGGAAATGAAATTTTACTTATATTAAGCATCATTCTAACCCTATAGCCTCTAATATTAAGGCCCTAACCCTAAATTTTTATCTCATGCACTTAGTTTATTTACAAAATCGGAGCGCAAATAAATAAGTTAAAGTCATGTACCTACGTGATTTTTTGAAATTTTAGTTAAAATTCGTGTCAGAGCCTGTTTACCTTAGGGTTAGGATTAAGGTTTGGACCAATATAGGTAAATTTGCCTTCCCGACATTTTTGATTAATGGCCCAAGATAGGTTTAGAATGCCGTTTTTATGTTCTTGCGTTTTTTTGGTTTTTTTTGACTTCTTCAGTGTAAACAAAATTTCGCGACTCTGTTTGGTTGATTTACACGAAAATGTCACGTGGGTACATGGCTTTAGACGACCCCAAATTAGACTAAATTGACAGGTCATATGGCTTGTAGCAATTAATAATTACCTAATTTGTATCGCGTTCATCCATTTTTGTACCACGTTCATCTGTTTTGAATCTAGTTTACTTTTTGTAAAATCGCGATCACCAAACAATGAACGTGTCGATAAAAAAGGTATATATAGATCACTTTTTTCCCTTACCTGTCTTTATCTCCAGAATTACATTTTTATATTTTTTAATATCCCTCTTTATTCGTAATTATATATGGTTATTTTTTACCCAATTTTTTTTTCTAATAATTTATTATACACATTTTATA